>PVJH01015587.1:0-53003 GCA_004026705.1 Nesogale talazaci | reverse complement strand
CAACATTACCTTCAAACTTAACTTATACAACATCTGAGCACCTGAAGAACATCATATATGAAGAAAGTAATTTAAAAACAGAGAAGAAAGAAAAGAACTAAGACAAATGGAAGAAATTATGAAGCACAAAATTCTGAAAATTTCAAAGGTCCTCTTGAGAAGACAAAGAAAAAAACTAGAATAAAATATATAAAGCTCATAGTTAAAAGCCAAAAAGAAGATCACATTCAGACTACCTTAAACTGAAAGAACTAAAAGTAAAATTCAAACCTTAACTTGCAATACTGAAAGATTCAATGGCAAAATTTTAAATTACGCAGGAAGCATAAAAATGGAAAGGGTACACAGTCACTGTACAAATTTCCATTAAATCATTTTAAGAGGTAGCGTATAAATAAGAACTAATAGTACTGAAGGAAGAAGTTCAAGCTTCACTGAAAGCATTAGCCAAAAACAAGGATTTTAGAATTGATGGAATACAAAATAAAATGTTTCAACATATTGGTGAAGCCCTGGAAACACCCACTCATGTCTTCCAGGGAATTTGACAGAAAACTATTTGTCCAACTTACTGGAGGAGATGTATATTTGTACTTGTATCAAAGACAATAATAAACAAAATGTGGAAATAATATCTAAATATCATTGCTATTACATGTAAGCAAAAGTTTGCGAAATATCATGCAACAGTACATTGACAATGAATTGACAGAGTTTCAGACCAGATTCAGAAGAGGACATGGAACAAGGGATTTTCTAGTGTCAGAAGGATCTTGACAGAAATAAGAGAAAGAACACCAGAAAGATGTTTACTTGTGTTACCTTATCTATTCAAATGTATGCAACTATGTATTATAACAAACTATGGAGAGTCTTGAGAAGAATGAGAATTCCAGAACACTTCATTGTGCTCATGTATGATGTGTACATAGATCAAGAGGCAGTTGTGCAACTAGAACAGAGAATGGGTCATGATTTAAAATCAGGAAAGGTGCTCATCAGAGTTGTATCCCTTCAACATGCTTTTTCAATCTTTATGCTGAGAACATAATCAGTGAAGTCGAGTTATGTGGAAAAGAAAATGCAGCATCAGAATTGGCAGAATTATTATACAGATGATATAAACTTGCTTGATGAAACTGAGGATTTGAGATACTTTCCGGTGAAGATCAAGGATTGTATCCTTCAATATGGAATAGATCTCAATGTGAAGAAGACCAAAATCCTACATGGAAGAAGAACACCAGCCAGTGTGACCACTAGGTGTCGAAGGGTTCAGGTTGCAGACATAAAATCAATTTAAAAATATGTCATTATAAATGAGGGGGAATACAGATTGGGAACCCAAAACCCATCAATAGGTGAAGCAACATCCCTTTACAGAGGGATCACAGAGAGAAGATGAGCCAGTCAACGAACAGTGTAGCAAAAATGGAATATGTCACTTTCCTTTAGTTTTTAAATGCTTCCTCCCACCCACTATCATGATCCTAATTCTACTGTACGAATTCAGCTAGACCATAAGAGGTACTCTGGTACAGAAAGGAGCCAGAAACAAGGGGAATTCAGGACAGATGAACCCTTCAAGCCCAGTGGTAATAGAAGTGATACCAGGAGGATGGAGGGAAGGTGGAATAGAAAGGGGGAACCAATAGCAAGAATCTACATATAGGCTCCTCCTTGGGGTATGGACAAAAGTGAAGTGGATGAAGGGACACATCAAACAGTGTACGATAAGAAAAAATAATGATAATTTCTAAATTATTAAGAGTTCATGGGGGAATGGAGAGAGAGGAAATATGGGGAGCTGATAATGGTGGAAATATGGGGTGGAAGAAAGATGTTTCAGAATGACGATAGCAACAAATGTGCAAATGTGAACTACATACTGTTGAGATATATATTGAGCATGGTAAGAGTTGGATGAGCCCCCAATAAAATGAATAATAATAATAAAAAAATAAAACCAAAATCTTCACAAATAGACAAATGGATAATATGATAAATGCAGAAAAGATTAAAGTTCGCAAAGATCTTATCTTGCTTAGATCCATCATCAATACTCATGGAAGCAGCAGTCGGGAATCAAATGATGCTTTTCATTGGGTTAATCTGATACAGATGATCTCTTTTAAATGGTAAAAAGACTGGAGGGGTACCAAGAAAAGTGACTCTTTGAGGCTGGCTTCTTCTTCTTTCTCCCTGGTTATCAGACCAGAGTGCTACTGCCTGAGGTAGCTGCTCTGTGCTACTTTGGAGCTGAGCCAACTAGTGGGTCATGGTGGATTGTGTAGCTCTTCTGTGCAAGCCATGTTTGATGCTCCATTGAGCCATGCTTCTCCAAGTTGCTGGACTACTATTTTGTTATACCTAGAAATCTCATGCTCCTGTTGTTGCTGCCCCATCTTGCCATGCCTGCTGCCTATGAGCCAACTCTGCTCGTCTTGCCTGAAGGCAGACTCAGCACATCCCACCAGCCATATCCCTGTGCATTTCTTTGACCTTGAACCAGAAGTCACCTGAGGTGAAAGGACCTTCACTATATTAACTCTCTCATGCAAATGAGTTGAACTGAGCCTTCTGTACTGCTGTATAGACTAATTATCTGCTTTATTCCTTCTCACTACATAAACTTATCCATATATACATATATATACATATATATAATCATAAATGTCCTGCTTTTGCTTCTCTAGAGAACCTTGCCTCATACACAGATATGATTTCAAATTATCTTTATTTTAAAATTTTATTCTTTTATTTCATCCTTGAATTCTTTAGCTTTGCATTTTCCTTGATCTCTTGAAAAACCCTATACATTAGTCTGTAGAGTTCCCTATCAGGTAGTTCCACAAATATATTTTCCTCTGAATAATTTTCTGATTCTTTGTCTTAATTACTTATTGAAGCCAACTTGTCCTACTTTTTAGTGTGATTTAATAATGTGTGTAGTCCTGGTTAAATTGTGGCTAAGCACTTATTTGCTAACCAAAGTGTTTGTGGTTTGAACTCTACGTGAGTGATATGGCATTCTTCTTCTATAAAGACTCAGTCCTGTAGGGTTCCTTGGGTTGGAGTTGACTCCATAGTAATGAACTTAATTTATCTTAGAAGTGTTGAAGTAGCATTGAAGTACTCTTTCATTTATTGACTTATCTATATATTGATTGATTTATTATTGAATGATTGGTTGGTTGATTATATGCTTTTTTACTATGTGTTGATATTTTTCTCCAAACAGGGAAGGCATGCTTGCTACTCTGGTCACCAGTGAGACCACATTGGAGCTATCACCAGGTGGTGGAGTGGTGGGTGGTTGTGTGAGGATAGGTCTCTGGTCAGTGCTCTTGCAGTGTGGCTGAAGGAGTTGCTTGTGTTGCTGAGGAGATTGCGTGTCGCTCCAGCTTACCACTTGTATGTGGGTCCAGGGAGCGTTCCCAATGGTTGGTGGGATAGATACAGTGTGTGTGCAAAGCTGTTGACTACTTGGTAAAGGTGAAGGTTTCTGAGCTGTTTTCATCAGGTAGAGGTGACAGAAACTCTCACTGAGGTTCCTTCATGATAAGGGCTGCATGATGCAGACATAAGTTCCTGGCTGCAGGGCAGAGGGTAGCACATGGATGAATCAGAGGAGATGCCATGAGCTCATGGATCCCAACTTGGAGTTCATGCCTGTTTGCTAGAGAATCATGCTGTGTAGATTTTGCTAAAATATCCTCGGGTCCTTAGTGCAGGTGCATGAGAGAAAAGGCAACTCTGTGTATGTGTGACCTCAAAGCATGGGTAACTGAGCATAGGAGCAAACATCTCTGCCATTCCCTGTGCCAGTGGCTGGGCAGAGCCGTGGGTCTTGTGGTGCTGTGTGCCCCTGAAATGGGTGGTTAGGTCTAGGAGTGGTTCCATTTGTCTATTGGCTCCTGGCTCATGGGACATATGTACTGCTGGACAGTGGATCTTAGAGATAACAGTCGTTGGTGTGAAGAAGCTTAACTTTGACAAAATGGGAATCCTCCCCACTTTGCTCTGGTCATGGATAGTGACACTCCTTCTTGGTTGTACTAGGTGATGTGGGGCTTTGACTAGAAGTGTTATGGCTGTGCTGTACAGATTTGTATGGCTAGGCTCTGGCAATCTATATTTCGCTGTATTTGCAGTTTATACAGTCTATTCTTCCATTTTGCCTTCAGTTTGATTCCTCAGCCTTGCTTTTGACACTCAAAGTCCCAGAGTTGTCCTTTACTAGGAATTCATTGGCTTTCTTGGGTCTTTGTTTAAGTGGGAAGATTGAGATGACTTTTGCACCATTTTGGACTGCCTCCCCTCATAATGTATTTTAGTAGGGATTTAGTTGAGTATGGGCTCTTTATATGGATTAAGAAGCCATTCTTCTTCTATACGGTGGTCACAGAACTTTGGACCATTTGTCCTGTAAAACCATTAAACTATTTCTATTTTTTTATCCTAGTACCCAGATTAGGGTAACAGGAGTAACTGCTTTCAGCAATGATGAGGAATGATGTGTCTGCTGCTGGAGTCACCTCTGTGATCTCTATCTCCAAGAGTCAGGTTTTCCAACTTTCAAATGGATACCACGCCATGCTGAAATGAGCCAGAATGATGAAATCAGCCCTTCCAAGCAGAGAGCACACAGATATTATCTCAATTTCTGAGCAGATTGATGGTATTAATTCTGCTGCAACTATATCCTTTACAACTGATGGAGACAGTACATCATCATGACCCTGTAGTATCAGTCTCTCCCTGAGCTGGGTTCCAAAAGATCTCATGAATTCTGGGGAACCTCGCATGGGTTCTGATAACTTCTGCTCAATTTTATCCTATTTCTAGTAGAAATCAGTATAATGACACCTTTCTGTTCCTCTTATAGGTTGGGAAAGATTCTAATAAAGTTGCACAGCAGCTCAAGACTGTCACTATAATCCTTTACCTGAGCATACAACATGATTATAAGAAGGGAAGTGTTGGTTTTAATACATAACAACATTCATGTCTGTTGTAGTGATTTATTTAAACTCTTTATAAAGGAGAGTCCTATAATTTCCAGAAAAGTAGATAGAAAAAATATTGGGGTATAGAACTGAAAATGTTGATGGAGATCTCAGGGTAATTCTGTAACCATAAAACAACTTACGGTGGAATGTGATAGAGCTATTAAGAGGTAAATGGTCTCAGCAATGGCCTGAGGTGCAAGTAACACATAAATCATACATTTGAAGGGTGAGAGAAATTCAAAAATTATTTTCTTTTAAGTCGCTGATGGGTCAAGGCAGGCAAACCCCTGGAGAACTGTAGAAGCATAGGGTCTCTGTCAGAAAATTGACATAATCACTTTCTGATGTATGAGTTCATTTGTTTTGAATCACTCTGCAGAAGGCCCATCGCTCCTCAACCTACAGAGTCAGAGTCATAAACCTCATTATGCCAGCACAAGCTCCCAATGTCAGCTCCTTTCTGCATCTTTCCATTAAAATACTCATGGGACCATAAAGAGAGAGGGACATTGTACACCCTATTGGGAACTTGGAAAAAAGTCAATTAAATTTAGCATTGAGACAAGATGTCAGTAAAAATGCCTACTAAGAAACATATACTAAAGACAAAAGGACAAATTAAGACAAAGATGCCAAGAGATTTTGGTCAAAATGTTCCTATTCTGATCCTCATTTCACAGGCATGTCATAGGCAACGTACGGGAGAAAAAAAAACACCTTCCAACACTGAGCAAGTGGGACCAGATTTTTTTAAATTACCTCTCCCTTGTTGAAATTCAGGACTCTAATCTCCAGAAATAGAAAATGAGAGAAACACATGATGATGGGGTGGGAGATGGTATGATCTATGAATATTAAAAAGAGGGTTAGAGATCCTATGCCTAGACAAACAATAGGCATGGCATATGCTCAGTTTAAAGTTTGTTTTGGTTCTATAATGTAAACAAAACAAAAACAGTTTTATTTAAGATTATACTAATTGCTGTAAATTCTCTTTTACAGTAAGCACATATAAACCCATTAGAGGACTGAAGTGGAAAGAAGGCGAAGGTGCACATTAACTTGTTATTCTTATTATGAAACATGTACAAGTTATCATATTTGTGCACCACACTGGAGCTTTTGAGGCTACATGTGACTGGAGGCAACGCGCAACCTTATACCACCCTTGTGGAAGCTCTGTGAGAGGATTTTTGGTTTAAGCCAGTAAAAACTGCATTATGAATTTATATTTTAGAAATTGGCAAATATGAATACTATGTATCTCATTCCATGGTATATGGCTAGGATTTTCCTCAAGAGAAATATAGTAGCATACATACTTTTAAATTTTAATAATTGTATGAATATTTAATAATCTTATGGAAAAATTAAAATATAAAAAATAAATCTCACAAGTATATATTAAAAAGAATATTACAGTATGCCCAAGAATTCAGAAATTATTTCACAATAAGCACACAATAAATGTTAGTTGCTATTCTAAAAGATTTCCTAGCATGCGTTGGATACTGTTACAAGTAATTCATTTTTATTATTCTTTTCAACTCAAAACAGCCCAAATCAGTGTTACAACTGTAATATCCACTTAATTTATAAGTAAGTAGAGACACATAGGGTTTCAAATAGCATATCTACCATCACATAATCCAGAGGATGTGAGCATCAATAATCTAGTATAAATGTTCATATCAAGCCAGCAATTGCTCAAAGGAACCTTGACAAACTTCAACAACTATTTTTTTTTCTTACAAGAATTTTTATAGGCATTTAATTCATCTACTTTAGAATGTACTCAATTAAAATGTACATTCAAGAACTCTTAAACTGTACAGCATCGAAGCCAGCCTACAATAATTTTAAAATGCTTTGATCACTCCATCAAGAAGTTCAATGTCATCACCATATGCTGTCATCGCCTAGATGCTCATGGCTCCAAACATAGCCTATACTTTCTATCTCCACAGATTTGCCTTTTCTGGAGATTGCTGATTAGTGCAATCAAACAATAAACAACATACTGTGCTATTGCATTGTTCAGAAAAGTCTAGACTGCCTTATTTCATATATTGTGGCATTTTCAAAGTTCATCCATGTTGTAACAAGTACCAGTACTTCATCCCATTGTTACAAATACACCCAATCCTCTCTTCATGTGTTTTCCTTCCAAAGACCCCCCTTATGTGGAAGTCAAAGGGGAGCCCTGTTACTTCCTGGGACCTTTTATTAATAGGCAGAACCATCTGTCTGTTTTGCAACGCAGACAGACAATTCACTTCCAGTGTCTCTTGATGTACTCTCCCTCAGGCTTCTAGTGCCCTAGAACTCTGCGTTTGGCCTTCACTAGCCACTCCAGTGTCTTCTCGTACAAAGGGGCCTTTTACCAAGTCTGCTCCCACATGACAGAGTTACCTGCTACTCTCTCAATACTTTTTGCCTTGTTCCTAAAACTTTTAAGCTAACTTTCTGACTTTCAAGAATAATCCCTGGACTCCTTTGAAAGCTGCTTAAACAGCCTAAGTGGGGGGATCCCCTATCCCCATGGCCACACACAACCTAGTGACCCTCCCCACTCCCATCTCCTACTCTGCAGGATCTGCCTCTGTTCTCGCGGTGGTACTTGCTGGAGAGGGAAGTCCCTCCTCCTGTACTGATGGTGTCCTTCAGGGTGGCAGGCACCTCCAGCCAGTCTATAGTAGATTTGATATTCTTCAACAACACCATAATTCAAAGGCATGAATTATTCAGTCCTCCTTATCCATTATACAGCCATGAATATGAATTGATTGAACATATATCCTGGTTTAAATCAGGTGTATCATCCCTTGGGTCAGTCTTCAAAGTGACATAGATTTTATATATATATATATATATATATATATATATATATATATATCTTCAGCAGAGTTGTCCAATGCAATATGTCATTTGGTTTCTTGGCTTCTGTTTTCACAGATGTTGATTGTGTATCAAAGTAAATTGAACTCTGAGACAGCATCATCTCTGTTTATTGTGACATTGATTATTGGCATAATTATGAGGATTTTTGTTTTTTTTTATGTTGAGATATTATCCATATTGATGACTGTAGTCTTCAATCTTCATTAGTAATTGATAGTTATGATATGACCAAGCAATTTCACTCCCAGGTATATACTCAAGAAAACTGAAAATATTAATTCAAGTGAAATCTTGTACACAAATATTCATAGCAACATTCTTCATGGAACCTTAAAAATGAAAATCACGCAATGTATATGAACTGCTGAATGGATAAATGAAATTCAGTATGGTCATCCAATGAAATATTGAACCTACTTCTCACTTATCAACAGATCCTTACCTAATATTTTGCATTAAAATTATATTAAATCTAAATACAGACTTTGATATCTAAATGGCATATGGGAGGCAGCAATGGAGAGACTTCAAGTCCCTTCTCCCAGGAAATCTTATGGAAAGAGTCTGTGGAAATGGACCATGTGAGTAAACAGTGCCAAGGGTAGCACAATATCTGGGTGAGAATCAAGTGCAACAGGCCACATGGGCTAGAGATTGATCTGCTAGACATTGAACAGGACCTTGAAAAGTTCAAGTTTCCACAGTTTAGCAGCAGTATCAATAGTTCCAGGATGTTAGCTGGGACTGGCTGTAGCTCCTCCATCTGAAGTCCTTCTTAGAAGAGGAAGGTAGGAGGTGTCCTGAAGATGCAGGAGCACAGTGATCTTGGCCACAAGCCCAACCTGGGCACAGTGGGAGAAATAATTGAATGGAGTTAACTGGAGATGCCTGCCACACTGTATGGATTTTATAAGTATAGGAGAAGGGGCTGCCTTCCTCTATTGCAAGCATCATCTAGAGCTGGGGTAGGCAGAGCATGAGGTGGGGATAGGGGTCAGGAATTCCAGCATATGTAGGGGGTGTATTTCTCCCAACACTTAAACGTGAGGATGGTGAGACTTGGTCTCAAACACTTTGGATATGTTATCAAAAGGAAACAGGCCCTGGAGAAAGATGTGCAGTATTTCAGTCTGTTGTACGGTCTAGCACTGAATCAGTGGCATCGAATAGGAATGGCAAGTCATTAATATTTGTTCAAAATTTTGAAAAACTGGAAGTTTTCCTAAGACACTGCATAAATCATTTAAAATCCCTCTCCATGCCTCACCCCCAGAAGCATATGAATTCCAATTTCTCCACATCCTCTCAACACATGATTGGTTTTTGATTGACGTTGCTAGACCTGGAGGCATGCAGTATTTGACAGTACTTCGAAGCTTTGCATAAGGTTTTCAGAGGTCTTATCTTCCAAAATGGAGAGATGAGACCTTGTTCAATGTCTGTTCTTAACCTGGAAGCTCCACTGAAACATTTTCACTTTGGATGACTCGGATGGCAATTGAAATATCAGTGGCATAGCTTCCAGCATCACAGCAACTCACACAGGCTGTCACCCTACGGCAAAGTAACAGACTACTTAAGATCATTCCACAATGATTGCAACAGTCCATTGACAGGTAACTGTTGGAATTTCAGACCAAATTCAGAAGAAGACAATGAACAAGATATATCATTGTTGATGTCAGATGAATCTTTGGCTAAAGCAGAGGATGCCAGAAAGATGTTTACTTATGCTTCATTGACTATGCAAATGTGTTTGACTATGTGTACCATAATAAACTGTGGATAAAGATTAGAAGATGGAGAAATCCAAAACATTTCATTGTTTTCATGAGGAACTTGTCCATGGAGAAAGAAGCAATTGTGCAAAGCAGAACAAATGAATACTGCATGACTTAAAATCATGAAATGTGTGTATCAAGGTGGTATGCTTGCACCCTACTTGTCCAAAGAGCATGCTGAGCAAGTCACAGAGAAGCTGGATTATATGAAGGAAAAGGTGGCACCAAGCTTGGAGGATGGTTTATGAACAACCCTAATTCTGCAGATAAGGCAAGCTTGCTGAAAGTAAGAAGAAATTAAAACACTTGCTGATGGAGATAAAAGTTTGTAGTGAAGAGCATGCTGAGCAAGTCACAGAGAAGCTGGATTATATGAAGGAAAAGGTGGCACCAAGCTTGGAGGATGGTTTATGAACAACCCTAATTCTGCAGATAAGGCAAGCTTGCTGAAAGTAAGAAGAAATTAAAACACTTGCTGATGGAGATAAAAGTTTGTAGTCTTCAGTATGGATTGCAACTCAATTTAAGGAAGAACAAGATCCTCAAACTAAACCAATAGGTAAAATCATAATAAATGGAGAAAAGGGTGAAGTTGCCCAATTAATGCTCCTGGAAGCAGCAATCAAGAAATCAAAAGATATGTTGATAGTCCTCAATGTAACATCCTTACTCTAAGCTATCTTATGAAAATGATGTTACTTTGAGGACTAAGGAATGCCTGACTAGAGTCATTGTATTCCTCATTGCTGCATATGCATATGAAAGTTGGACATTGAATAAAGAAGACTGTAGAAGAATTGATGCATTTGAATTGTGGTGCTGGAGAATAATATTGAAGGTATCATGAATTGTTCAAAGTACATGCTCATTTGTGTCAGAAGAAGACCAGATTTCTCCTTTGGGATCAGGATGGCAAAAGTCTGTTTTATACACTTTGGACTATTGTCAAGAAAGAGCAGTCCTTAGAGAAGTACATCATGCTTGGTAACATGAAAAAGTGTAAAAAAAAAAAAGGAGAATCTTTAACAAGATACATTGAAACATTGACTGTACGGAAGGGCTCAAGCATCAGAGCAATTGTTTTGTTCTGTTGTCCACAGAGTTGCTCCAGGTCAGAGCCAACTCGATGGAACGTAACAGAAATCTGGTGATGTAGTGGGTAACGTGTCAGGCTGCTAACTGCAGGGTCACCAGTTTGTACCCACCAATAACTCTGTGGGAGAAAAATGAGGCTTTCTCTTCTGGTAAAGGTTTACAGCCTCAAAAACCAGATGTATGGTCTCTGTGAGTTGAAATGGAGTTGAAAGTGGGATCCTTTGTTTGTAGGTTCATTTATTTTAGTAGGTGTGAAGAAGTATCTCATTGACTCTTTCATGTTTCCCCCTGATATCTGATGATGTTGAGCATCTTTCTATGTGTTTACTGGGCAGTTTTTTATTGTCTGGAGAAAGTTCTAAACAATTTTAAAAGGTTTTTAGAAAATTATTATGATATATAAAAAACAAAAACTGTCATTTCAACTGGCTTTCAAGAATTAATGCAACCATATTATGTATTCATTACCATTGCCATTTCCAAAAGTATTTAATCACTCCAAACAACAACTTAGTATCCCCAAAGCAGTAGCTAGTGATTCCTTGAACCCAGCCCCCAGTAACCACTATAAACTTTTGTTTTGAGCATTTGACTAGATGACTCATATAAATAGTATCACAAATATTGTTTTTTTTGCATCTGACTCCATACAGCAGATGTGGCCAACTTTTGCTTATTGACTTTTAAAAAAAACTGATAAATATTTAAATATCTACTTTAAAGTGCAAATAATAAATCTGTTTCATTTATCATAAATAGCATTATTATTGAAAAAGAATATTTTTCTTTTTAGGGGTGGCATCACTTCCCTCTGGTAGGAGTATGAGACCCAGCCTTGCTCCTGGAGAGTTGCCGCTGGATTTGAACTGCCAAGCCAGTGGGCTGCAGTCCCACACTCAAGCACTACGCCACCAGGGCTCAGCCGAGAATATTTTTCAAATATAAGAAGAATATCATGCTTTCACATTCTGTAAATCTCTGATATCTTGTTTAATAGAATATCGTTAGATTCTCATGTCTCCATCATCTTTCACTCTATCCTGATATGTCATTTTAGTTGATGTATATAAAGAAAATCTTATATAGATATATTGTTTTAAAAAGAAATATTTAATAGCTCTTCAGATAATTGTGGATATTCTAGCTTTACCTCATAGAAAAACTAAGCAAGTAATAGTTTCATGAAACTATATTACAATGTGAAATTTAAAACCTTGTGAATAAACTTCACACTCTGTCCCAAATGATCGATACATAATGTAAGGAAATCATACAGAGATAAAACCCATTGTTCAAGCAACTCTGTCAATCCATCTTTATTTAGGTTCAGAGGAATTCCTATTGTTATTTTGTGTGTTCATTCAGTTATACCTCATAGGAGCCCTTGAAGACAGTAGAACTACTCCACGGTGTTGCCAAATTTGTGATCTTTATGAATACAAATCACCACAACTTCCTCTTGCTGGTTCTGTCAAACCATTAATCTTTTGGGTTACCGGCAAAACATTTAACCACTCCCCCACTAAGGATTGACATTCAATTTTCCATGAGTGTGAAATATGCTTTTGGTAAATCACTGCAATTTTAACAGTTTAAAATAATTTAGCAGTTAGTGCTAAATTCCTGGACAAATATGACACAAAATATAAAACAATAAGAGAAAGAAAAGCAAAAATAAAGGATATTTTAGACCAATTTCAACAGCATTAACAGGAAACACAAGATAATTTTTGAATGGCAATAACGATAAATATAATATCTGGGAGGTTACAGATGAAATAAATTAGAAACTTTCAAAATGGAAAGTTAATTTTAAAATAGTATCAACTGTCTAAGATATAAAGACAGTGAATTTAAATATGCTAGAAACTTACAAATCTGCAAAGTATTTCTAAATAATAAACAAAAATTTTATGTCTAAACTGAAAAAATAGGCATTGTTATTACACTAGAAATCAACTAAAATTTCAACAATTGATATGCTGAGTTAGTAAGAGTGTCAGCAGGAAACAAATGGAAGACAATTCTGAGGTAGTTGAAGAGAGATTAGCAAAGGAGAAGGGGCACAAATATAAAAGTTTACTATAAGTGAACTATAAGCTCTCGACCTAAGGCACTGTGGGAGGAACATTTTCCAAGATCTGGAAACCTATGGTCTTCAATCGTGGAAGTTGGGTTATAAATCTCACTCTCTTCATACCTTCTATTGCTTGCCTGAACCATCAATTAACTAAACACAATTGGAAATGAGAAATAAGGGAGTCTGGTGATGCATTCATAAAACATAACCTATTGGGCACATAGTAATATGGAAAAGGGGTATAAGACTCACCTGGAGGAGTAAATGGAAACTAACAGCATTTTCCTATGTGGGAAGTTCAATGAAGAACACCAACACTCTCCAGATTAGTGAATGGATTTAATATAATTCTAATTAAAATGCTAATAAAATTTGGGAAATTTTATGAAATAATTTTAAATTTTATCTGGAGAAGTAAAGAGGTGAGATGGAGGTAGCATCATGATCATATAAATAATAATGATAGCTTTAAAGAAAGTATTCAGGCATTTGCTTTTAAATCCTTACTAACATCATTCCAATTTTAACACAAGAATATGTGTGCTTTATTATTCTGTTTTCCACAATACTCTCTACTTTTCAGCAATGTCCACAGAGATCTACAAATAATGCTCAATGTATGGGCTTTATTAGGGAATTAATAAGTTGCAGTTGGCATAAGAACTACAAGGAGGACCTCAAAAAACTGGACAAAAAGTTCCACTGGGCAGAGATGTCTTAATATACATTTTTCTTGCAAAGCGACCATGAAACAGCTCATTGTGAGTTAATAAACCCTTACTTGAACCCTTACTTGAAACAGCTCATTGTGAGTTCATAAACCTTTACTTGGGTAAGTTCTCTCTGGTCGCAGTGGATTTATTTTGTAAAACACTTTTGATGGATCCTCATTATTGATGAGAGCCAATTGGGGGGAATTTTTTTTTCTGCTTGGGAATTAGGCAGCATAAACTGTTGAGATGTTGAACACAGCTTAAAAAGACAGTGCTATGGGAAAAACTCAAGTGATTTGCTCATTTGAAAAAGGATGAAATGTCAATTGATGACAAACTTCATTCTGGACATCTGTCAAATTCCCAAATGAGAAAGAAGAAAGAAAAAAAATTCCCAAATGGATGAAAATGTCAACAAATTTCATGCATTTGTGCTCGAAGACTGAAAATCAACCATTGAAGAGATGGGGGAGTTATCAGGACTATCATTGAGTCTAGGTCAGTGAATTTTAATAAAAGATTTGGGAATGAGGAGCATCACTGCAAAATTTGTGCTTTGGGTTCTGACTGACCAGGAAAGAGAGCATCTACTGAAAACATTCAATGCTTTGTAAAACAGGAAAGCTATGCAAACTTTTTCCCAAAGTCATTACTGGTGACCAGACATGATACTATTGTCATGACCCCAAAAGCAACTGTCAAGCCAGTGGAAGACACCATTATCACTTTGTTCAAAGAGAGGTAGTCAAGTGAAACCAAAGATCAAAACAATGTTCACTTGTTTTTTTGATATGAGAGTGATAGTGCATTTGGAGTTCATCCCACCAGATCAGACTGTTAATCAAGCTTTTCATTTAGAGATTCTTAAAAGATTGTGCAACACTGTGTGACAAAAAAGCCTTGATTTATGGCAGTCTGGGGACTGGTTTTTCCACTATGACAATGCACCTGATCGCTCAGCAATCTTAGAGTGCCAGTTTTAGGGGAAAAGATCATGCTTCCCTTTTGCACCAACCTCACTCCGTGCAGCATCTTTCTGTTTCCATGAATGAAGAAGGACATGAAAAAACAGCAAATTTAAAACAAGTCATTTTATTGGGCACTCATACAACTCTTATCACAATCTGTGCATCCATCCATTGTGTGTCAAGCACATTTGTATATTTGTTATCATCATCATTCTCGAAACATTTGCTTTCTACTTGAGCCCCTGGTATCAGCTCCTCATTTCTTCTCCTCCCTTCTCCCTCCCCCTTCCCACATGAACCCTTGATAATTTATGTTATTATTACTTTGTCATATCTTCACCACCCAATATCTCCCATCACCCCCTTTTCTGTTGTCTGTCCCCCAGGAAGGAATTTATATGTAGATCCTTGTAATTGATCCCCCCTTTCTACTCTACTATCCCTTCATACTCCTGGTATTGCCACTCACCACTTGTCCTGAAGAGATCATCTGTCCTGGAATCGCTGTGCTTCCAGTTTCTTTCTGTACCAGGGTGCATCCTCTGGTATAGCCAGATTTGTATGGTAGAATTGAGATCATGATGAGGTGGGGGAACTAGGGGAAAGTTGTATGTTTCATGTTGCTATACTTACTGGTTCATCTCCTCCCTACAAACCTTCTGTAAGGGGATGTCCAGTTGACTGCAGATAGATTTGGCTCCCACTCTCCTCTCTACCTTATTAACAGTGGTATGATTGTTTTTATTCTTTGATGTCTGATACCTGATCCCTTTGACACCTCATGGTCACACAGGCTGGTGTGCTTCTTCCATGTGGATTTTGCTACTTCTGAGCTAGATTGCTGCTTGTTTACCTTCAAATCTTTAAGATGTCAGACAGACACTATATCTTTTGACAGTCAGGCACCATCAGCTCTCTTCACATTTGCTTATACATCTATTTGTCTTCAGTGGTACTTTCAGATAGGTGAGCACACATGAGATGAGTTTTTGCTCTTTGATGCCTGATCTCTTTGACACTTCCTGATCACACAGGCTACTATACTTCTTCTATGTGGGCTTTGTTGCTTCTGAGCTAGATGGCTGCTTGTTTAACTTCAAGCATTTAAGACTCCAGACACTATATCTTTCTGATAGCTGGGCACCATCAGCTTTCATCACCACATTTACTTAGGTACCCATTTGACTTCATTGATCATGTTGGGAATGTGAGCATCTGTACTTGCATTGAGAGAGTACTTGAGTGGAAGCCCGATGTCCATCTGCTACCTTAATATTAAACTTTTAAATATATGCACATAGACCCATTTCCCCATATATAAATATATTTACCGATATATATGCCTGTATTTAAACATCTCTAAATGCTCTTTGTCTCCTAATTCTTTCCTCTACTTCCTTTTACTTTCCTCTTGTCCCACTATTATGCTCAGCCTTCGTTTGGGTTTCAGTAATTACTCTCAATAGATTGCCCTTCATGAATTCCTCCGACATCTTACACCTTGAAAGGACAGTGATTTGACAACCTAGAAGTGAAGGAAAAAAAGGTGGTGATGCCAGCCATTGAAACAGGTGATTTTGAAAAAATATTTTAAGAATGGAATTGCAGAGATAACATATATATTAAGTGTAATGGAGAATAATTTGAAGGTGATAAGGTTTTTTTTTAAAACATGTAATACATAACTTTAAAATGTAATACATGTAATACACAACTTTAAAATGTAATAATACATAACTTAAAAATGTAATACATAACTTAAAAAAATCCCTTCATACTCAAAATACATTTTTTCACTGAATGCAGTTTATTCTCTGATATACCCACAAGAAGACCTAACTTTCCAATTAAGTTATCGGAAACATACAATTCTACAAGTCTGCACCCTGCCCCAGAACACTTAACACCCTTTTTTTTGTTCTGTGCACTGGGAAGTCCAGTACTCTGTCTCATATTCTGTATGTTTCCTGATTCTCCTCTTGTTGCTCTTCTGTTGCTCATCTGGTGTCAAAATTTTCTCCTGAATCAAGGAGAATTCACTGCACAGAGTTCTCTGGGTTCAAAGTATATGCTCTATTTCTGGCTCTTGTCTTATTGGTAGTGAAATCCTATTATAGTTTCTGACATAGCTTAATATATACCCAATGACCAGCATGTTTGAATATGTTAACAATTATACTAAAGAAATTCCCAGTCATTGATTAGTTTCTAACTGGTTACATACACACAAATAATGAAATCAAATGAATAATTCAATTTTGTCAAAATCTTTGAAATGTATGGATAAATTAAATCAGAACAGAGTATATAATCAAGAGATATTAAAAAAGACTAGACACTTATCAGATAGCTAATAGGATTCACACCCCTTCACAATTTTTAAGATACTGCAGTTATTACCATCTTAGTATCTAATTGTGAGAAATATCTATTTCTAGCATGTGTTAGTCTGAGTTGACTAGAGAAATAATTTTTGGAGAAATAATTTCATAGACACTTGTATGTATATAAGAAAGAGCATTATACAAAGAGCAATTGTATATTAAGAAAACATCACACTAGTGCTGCTTCTGCTAACTGGCTCAGCACTTCTGTAGCATGCCAGACCCTCAGGAAGCAGGGTGGAGTGCATTCTTACTTGGAAAAGAATCATTCCCCACACACAGCCTGACTCCAGAGCACTTCATAAGCATCCCCTCCCATGGCAGCATGGCCTCCCTAAACTTTACTTTCTATTAGGCATCTTAATTTTTTTAATTAAACAAGAAATAAAGGCTGCTGAGCATGGCCTGACAGACCACACAAGTTCTAGCCCCACTCCAATCACTGTAACTTCTCACTACTGTTGGCTCCTGAACCACTGAGGTACCCTGCCTACATGGCAATCTGATCCACTTCTATAGTAGGCCATAGGCAGCCCCCTGAAAGCATCCTTATCAGTAGCACAGAGAAAGACCTCTGGTACCCTGGTATCTCAGAAAGGTTTTGCTTACCTCAGGCTAGTGGCAATTTTAAAACAGACAGGGGTGGCAATACAAATCTCTGGTAAAATTGACCTCAAGGTTCAAACCACAAAAAGAGATAAGGAGGGGCACTATGCAATGTTCAAAGGATCAGTAAACCAGGAACCAGTTAACATATTGAATATCTACTTACCTAACAATGGAATGGCAAATTTTGTCAAAGATACTACTAAAAAATGAAAAAACAAATCATAGATTCAACCATCATAGTATGTGATTTTAATAATCTACTATGAGAGAAAGATCACTGGGAAAGAAGGTCAGCAAAGAGGCTATAAAGCTAAACAATACGATCAGACAACTGGAGCTGATGGACACTTATAGAGGTTTCCATCCACATGCAAATAGACCAGGCGCTGGAACATAAGTCAAGCCTGAGTAAATTCAAACACATAGAGAATATTTATATATTTTTTCTTGAATCACCATGCCATAAAGATGGAGATTAATAGCAGAATGACCAAAAAAGCAAAGGCAAACAATTGGTGGATGGACACCAATCTTCGGTGGCATCAATGTGTACAGACCCAGATTTGAGAGGAGTTTAGGAAGTTACTAGAAATTGATGAGAATGAGAATACAGCATATCAAAACTTATGGGATACGAAGGCAGCTATCAGAGGTAGCCAGATATCAATAAATGCATATATGAAAAAAGAAGAGAGGCCGATGACTGACATGTTATCACAAAATCTCCAGCAAGTAGAACAGAGTCAACAGAACAACCCCTCCAATAGCAAAAGAGAAGAAATAATAAAAGTCAGGACAGGGCTGAGCCCCAGTGGCGTAGTGGTTGTGCGCAGGACTGTGGCCCACAGGGTTGACCATTCAAAGCCAGCAGCAGCTCTCCAGGAGCAAGGCTGGAACGCCTACTCCCACCAGGGAGCAGTGATGTCCACAAGAAAACAACCAAAAAATCAGAACAGAATTAAACCAGTCAGAAAACAAAAGATTAGTGCTGCAAGAAGTTGGTTCTATGGAAGAGTTAACAGAATTGAAAGACTGTTGTTGAAACTAACCAAGGAAGAAGCAAAAATGAATAGGCAGGATGGGAGATAAAACAGGGGAAATTACAATACACCCCAATGAGATTAGAAGGATAACCAGCCATGAAGGACTGTATTCTAATGAATTAAAAAAATATGGAAGACATGGATAAATAATTGGAAAAACTGTCCCCCTAGATTATTCCAGACAAGAACTTCAACAAATCCATAGCAAAAGAAAAAACAGGCTTATCAAGAAGCTTCCAGCAGCAACAACAACAACAAAATCCCCCCAGACCAGACAGCTTCTCAAGGAAATTCTACAAAGCATCCAGGGAAGAATTGACACTGATGTTACACAAAATATTCCAAAGTATAGTAAAGGATGGAAAACTCTCAAACTAATTCTACAAAGCCAGTATAACTTTGAGAGTCAAACTAGGCAAAGGTCCCACAGGTATAGAAAACTACAGAGTAATATCTCCAATGAACATAGATGCAAAATTCTTATCAAAATAATGACCAATAGAATACAAAAGGATATAAAACATATCATCCACCACAACCTTGTAGGATTCATCCCAGGATGCAGAGATGGTTTAACATCTGAAAATCAATCAATATAATATATCACAATGATAAAAAAGTATAAGGACTGCATGATAATACTGATAGAAACAGAAAAAGTAGTTGACGACATCTAACACCCATTCCTAATTAAGGTAGTCATGAAGATAGGACTAGAAGTAAAATTCCTCAAGTTAATTCAAGCTATGAAAAGTTAATAGCCAACATCATAATCGGTGAATAAAAGACAAAAAAAAAATCCCACTCAAAAGGTGGACCAAAAAAAAAAAAAAAAAGGTGGACCATACAAGTATATGCCCTGTCCCCACTTCTTTTCAATAATCTAGCTAACAATATAGGACAGCAGAAGGACATTAATGGTGTCCAACTCAGAGAGGAAGAGGTGAAGCTATCGCTATTTGGAGACAACATGGTTCTGTATATTGAAAGCCTCCAAAGTTCCACAAAGGGAATATGCAGAACAATAGAGGAATATGGAAGATAGAGGACAGAGGATAGAAGATAAACAAAGTCAATAGCTTTTATATATGCATCAGACAGGACCAGGGAAGAGGAGCTCGAGAAAGTAGTACCCTTCACAATAGCCAAGAACAAACTGAAATACCTAGGAATATATTTAAGAAACAAACAACAACCACAAACTAAAGCTCTATACAAGGAAAATTATAAGGCCTTACTTACTTTAGGACGTCAAAAGCAACCTCGACAAATAGAAGAACATCCCATGTTCATGGATTGGAAGGTCCAACATAGTAAAGATATCAATCTTACCCAAAGCACTTTGTAAGTTTAATTCTCTTCTGATTCAAATACCAACAACCTTCTTCAAAGAATTGGCAAACTGATCACCAGTATCATATGGATAGGGTAGAAGCCCAGAAATAGCAGACAACTCCTCTAGAAAGAGACAAAGTCAGAGAACCTACTTTACCTGATTTTAACATCTACTACATAGCCATAGAGGTCAAAACAGCATGACACTGGCATAAAGAACAGAAAGTCCAGAAGTAAAACCATTAGCATATAGACAACAGATCTTCAATGAGTCCCCAGAGTAATAAGTGGGAAGCAGATGCCATCTTTAACAAATGGTGCTGGAAACAATGGATATCCACATGTAGAAAAATGAAACAAGATGTTTACCTCACCCCGTGCACAAGAACAAACATAAGGTGGATCACAGTCCTAGAAGTAAAACCTCAAACAATCGTAACTATCAAGGAAGAAATCAGGGCTACACTAAGATCATTGGCCTACAGGATAGCTGGTCTCACTGAAACTGGGAAGGGTACACACCCAGGTGACTTGGAAATTGATAAATGCGATTTAATAAGAATAAAATACCTGTGTGCCTCAAAAGACTTCACCAAGAGGCAACCCACAGACTGGGAGAGGAATTTTAGCAATGACACATCAAACAAAGAACATGTTACTAAAATCTACAACACCCTCCATGCCTGCAAAAAGAGGAAAGCAGTTAACCTCCTGCAGAAGTGGGCAAAAGAACTGAAAAGAAATTTCACTAGGGAGGAGACCCTGTGTCCAATAAACACTTGAAAAACTGTTCCCATTCATTAGCCACAAGAAAACTGCAAATTAAAATAACCAAAAGATATCATCTAACACACTTGAGGTTAGCCCAAATCATAAGAGAGCAATAAATGTTGGAGGTATCATGCTGAAATAGGAAATCTACTGCTGGTGGTCATGTAGATATGTAGAACCACTGTGGAAATTGGCCTGGTGATACTTAAAGAAAATGGAAATCAATCTACTCTATGATTCAGTCATCACTCTTTTGGGCATATACCCAGAGGAGGTATTAAAACACAACCAATGTTTATTGTGGTGCAATTCATAATCACAAATAGTTGGGAACAACCTAAATTCCCATCAATATATGAGTGGATTAGTAAACTCTGACACAGTGGAAAACTACACAGCACTAAAAAGGACAGACAATCACATGTAATATGTCATTTCATGGGAAGATTTGGAAGGAATTATGTTAGGGGAGGTCAGCCAATTACAAAAGGACAAGTTTGAGATGAGTTCTCTGAGGTAAGTACAATCAGCACAGCAGGAATAGAAGAAAAGACATTTATCTTATGATATATGGTGGATGCACAGGCAGACAGGTGGAGGTCAGCCCAAATCCAGGGAGCTAGATGTGAACCCAACTTAAAGGAGGGGAAAAGGGTAAGGATGAGGGAGAAGGGGGATGGGGAGAAACTGAGATGATGACTGGGGGAACAAAGCACTAACCCACTCAGGAGGAGAGTATTGGTTGTGTCTCCACAGAATTGGAGTGGGACCATAGACCCCACCATGGTGCACCAAACCAGGCAGGCAATATGACCACATGGAAGAATGCATGAAAAGACTGGGCTACGGGTTTTGTTCTAACTAGAGCCAGCCTGACTCTGCCCTGGAAGTTTGTGTCACAGATAATAGCACTTGACCTAGAGGTGGGGGGAAGGAACTGACTTATCATGCCCATGCAGATACAAACCAAGAAGAAAAAAGAGAAAGAGACAGTCTGCCTAGATTCCATATAGGCACACCAAGCCCAGAGGATGAGGTCTCTGCATGGAGCTGCTAAGGCACAGAAAGGAGATGGGACTGCCAACAACTCAAAATATGTTGTCCCCTAACTGGAGCATATGATGAGGGGGCAATAATGGGGACCCAGGACAGGGAAACAGTGTGGACTGAATCGCCCACAGCAGGACACACCAGGAATGGAGCATAACAGATGAGCATTTGTAGTAAAGTCGATCTGCAGAGCCCCTGAGAAGCCCCAAGAATGGACTTCGGATATGAAGAGGTAGTCCCCAGTTCTTCCTCAGGACCAGAGGGGAGGAACTCACAGGGCCAGCAAACAGACCTGGATCTATGTAGGGATTTTTTTTCTTTATTTCCCTGTTTTCTTTTTCACTCTCCTTTTTTTCTCATCTGTATGTTTTGTTATTGTTTAGATTAAGACATTGCTAGTTTTTCTGCATATATGGGATGGACATGTGAGGGAAACTTGGGAGAAGGCAACAGGGCCAATATCCCTGGAAGATCTAGGGGTAAGAAAGAGGGAGGAAGAAGGGTTTGGTGACCAAATGTTTTCATGGGCAGGGGAACAACTAGGGAATTGAAAATAATATCTAGGAAAGAAGAGATCCTGTGAGTATTAGAGAAACACCATGCTAGCAGAGAGGAAGCAATAAAAGGTAGAAGAAGGGAGAAAGGGACAGTGAGCAGGAGGAAGCAAAAGGATAGAGAGGTAAGCTCTAGGAAGCAAAGGTATAGATAGGAATATTAATAGAGGTGTGTAATTCTGTAAATACATTAATCCATAAAGGACCTCAGCTCCTACCCTCCTGCAATACAAGAACACTCTGTTTTAACAAATTGGCATTCTGTGATGCTCCCCGCCCACCTCCCCCCACCATGATCACTGAAGACAAAATGGGTGCATAAGCAGATATGGTAAAGACAGAGGAGGATGTCAAGCTATTAAAGATATAGCATCAGAGGTCTTGAGGTCAAACAAGCGGCCATCCAGCAGTGAAGCCACACTCTCACATTGAAGAAGCACACCAGCTGATGGGATCATGTGGTGTCATTGAGGTCAGGCAGCATGCATCAAAAGATTCAGAACTAACAAGAACAAAAAACCTCTAAATATGTATGGGTAAGAATGCGGGTGATAGGAGTGGAGTCCCAAAGCCCATCTGTGGACAGGGGAACTTCCCCATGTCGAGGGTTGCAGGGAGGGGAGGCGTCAATCAGGGTGCAGTTGAGCACCGATGGGTCACACAACATGCCCCTGATCCCTTCAGGCTTCCTCACCGCCCCGCATGGCCATGACACCAGTGCTGCTTCCCTTTGTGGACTACACGGGAGCGTGTATATAGGTATAGAAAATAGATAAAACTCACAGCACATGGAAACAAGCAACAGGAATGAAAACAGTGATATCAAAATGGCAGTGGGAGGGAGAGTTGGGGAGGAAGGAGTGGTACTGATCGCAATGAATGGCACATAACCATATACCCCCACACAACCCAGGGGGAAGAAGGGCACAAACCAGAGGAGAAGGGAAACAGTAGATATTGTGAAGTTTGAAAACAATTAACACTCTATAATCTACGAAGGGGCCATGAGGGCTAAAGGGGGTGTTAGGGGGTGGGTTGGGGGTAGGAGAGAAGCTGCTCCCAAAGGCTCAATGGAATGTAAATACCTAGAAAAGAAGGAATTATGTACTAATAGGTTGGAAATAAGTTATGTATGGATTGTAATAAGAGCTGTTAGAGTCCCAAATAAAATGATCAAAAAAAGAAAAAAGAAAACATCCCAGCCCAGTTCCAATCAAGTCCATAAGTCAGATATTAATCCCATATGTCCAATACCAGTCTATAAATTCTTCTTCAGATTTGTGCAACACATGCAATGATGCCAAATTTAGGAATATCACAGGCCAGTGGTTGGAAAGTCTTGTGGATCCAGTGGTGGTGGAAGCATCTTAGCACTAGCATGAGTCTCCACGTGGTTCCTCCAGCTCCAAAACTCGGCTGTCTTTGGCATAGCTCCACGGGGCTTTTCCACTGGAATGTCTTGCGAGGAGATGAAGCAGAGAGTTTGTGTTTCACCTCCAGGGAGGAAGATAGACATTCCCAGAATCCACAGAAGAAAGCAATGGCCATACAGAGGCCTTATTGGCTATGATCTGATTGACAGGCAAGACTCCAATCCTTTCCAAATTAACTGTCCCATAGCACATGGAAAATCCATGGCTAAAAATAAAGACATTTTGAAGCATTTACTGATGAAGACTACACTTGATTATGAATAAAATAAAAATTCTCATGATAGAACCAATAAACAATTTAATAAAATATTAAAAATATCCTCACAGCTGTCAATTATTTTATTCTACTTAGATAAAAAAATCAATGATTTTCGAAAGAAGCAGACAAGAAATCAAGCATTATACTGACCTGAGCAACACTGCCACAAAATACTGCTATAAATTTTTAAATAACAAAGATGTATTTTCTTTATAACTAAGGTGCATTTGACACAAGCCAAGTCCCTTCAATTGTATATGTGAAAACTGAATAATGGAAAAGGAAGCCAGAAGAATCAATACATTCAGATGATGGTGTTGGAAAAGATTATGAAATATAACATAGAGTGCTAGAAGAATAAACAAATTAGTTTGAGAAGATATACAGACACAGTGTTTTTGCAAGTGAGGATGGCAGGACATTGTCTTGCTTATACTTAACAAATCATCAAAAAAATTATTAGCAAAGAACAACATGGTTGGTAAAATAAATGTGTTAGCAAAGAACAATATGGTTGGTAAAGTAAATGAACACCAGGGAAATTCTCAATGAGATTAGAACAATAGAATCAAACATACTGCAGTCACGAAGTTGGCACAGGGACCAAACAATATTATATTCTGCTATACTTAAGGTTGTCAATCACTCAAATGCAACTAAAAACAGCAACTTCCGGGATAGAATTTGAGTTGCAAGGATTTTCTTCTAAGTCGGTATATCTCCTCACATTATGATTTAATTCTGTTGCTTTCTATTCTAGCTTTCTCCTTCAATGTACTTTTCATGTAATCTATTTTACCTGTGATGGATTTGATAAAAAATTCAGTCTAATGGGACAAAACCTTTCATAAATACAGCACTAATTTTCTCCCGTTGTCACATGCTCCATGAATATAGGGAAAGAGCTACAACACAGCAACATCCACTCTGGTATCCAGGGGACGTCTTCATCAACACACCCTTTCTTACAAATGGACCATCCGATATTTCAAAGATTGATTGGAGGGTCAGGCAAGCCATTGGGAAGTAGTAAACTTAGATCATTTGCTTTTCCCCTAATATGCCTTGTCCTCTTTTCTGCAGTCTTTGGCTTTAATTGGATTGGTCTCATAGCTCACTCTTCAGAGAGCAGCTCAAGCAGGAGCGATGAGGTAAACATTGCTAGTACTCTGCACAGGAGGCGCTTTATAGCTTAGAGGATGTATTTCTATCCTTGAAATGTTCAGTCATGCTATTTGGGTGGAAGATAGAGCCTGGAATATACTGCAGACCAGATTTTAGGAGAGAATATAGAGCTGTTTGGAATTAAGTCGTGTTTTGCTTTCCTGAAATGGTCAAGATTATAATCCATGCTAAACAACTCCAGAGGCAAGGCTCACATCACACTCTCAATACATAGAATATATTGCTCATGTAGCAGGACATGAAGTGAGAAACTTTATTTCATGGATGAAATATCATGGGTCTATGCATGTTTCTCTTATATGATTTTTAAAGACATCAAACACTGTTGGACCAAGAAGGTCCCTGTAATATTAGAGGAAATGTATCACAATGTGTTTTCACTTTGTGTGTAGAAGGTAGTATAGATGAGCAGATCCTTTAATGTAGTAGTAATAGTCCTAACCTGAACTTCGGCTATGTCTACTTCTGAGATTCAGCCACCTCTAAGCATGTCCATAAAATGGATGCTAACTCCTTTGTTCCAGCATGTGCCTGTCAGATTGTCCTAAAGTGGTGGCTTGTGTGTTGCTTTGATGCCAGAAGCTGTGTCACTGGTATTTCAAATGTTAGCAGGCTCTCCCAAAGTGAACAGGTTCACTACTAAGAACAGACTACAAAAGATAAATTAGCTATCTACTTCGGATGAATTAGCCATAGAAAACACTATGCTTAGCATTAAAACATTGCCATATACTGAGCCCCCGTGGAGTTGATGCTGATGCACAGGGACATCAGCCCTATAGGTTTCCAAGATAATAACTCTCTGTCGGAATAGAAAGCCTTGTTTGTCTCCTGCTAAGCATCTGGTTGTGTTGAAATGTTCACCTTGCAGTTAGCCTCCCAACACCTAGCCATGACACCCCCAGAACTAAGTAGAAGCCGATCATTGTCAGAGAGTGCCAGAAGGTGAGCCCCTCCAGTCAGAAGACTCTAAAAATAGGACTTAGGAAGACTTGCCTACTTAAAGCTATTTGTAGTGACTTGAATGGAGACAGGTCTGTTGAAACAAGTCCTTCAGGACTATCACTTGCTGATAAGGCATGGCTCAAAATGATAAGAAGCAGCTGAAAAAATCTAATAATGAAAACTTGGAATGTATGACATATGAATGGAGGAAAATTGGAAGTTGCCAAAAATGAAACAGAACATATAAAGATAGATATCCTAGGTGAGTTGGAATGAACTGGCTTTGGCTATTTAAAATCAGAAAATTATATGGCTGATTATGCTGGAATGACAAAATCAAGAGGCATATCATTACATTGATAATCAAATAGGACATCTCAAGATATATCTTGAAGTACAATATAGTTTGTGATAAGATTATATCTATCCACATTAAAAGAAATTCAATCCAAGCAATTATTATTCAAATTTATGCACCAACCATCTAAGCTAATGATGAAAAAAATGAAGAATTCTAATTGAAGAATTTCTTCAGTCTGAAATAAATCAAATGTGCAATCAAGATGCATTGATAATTACTGGTGGTTGGAAGGCAAAAGTTAAGAGCAAAAAAGAAGGAACAGTAGTTGGGATATGTGGTATTGGTGATAGAAATGAAGGTAGAGTGCTCATGACTGAATTTTGCAAGACTAATTACTTGCTCATAGAAAATGCCTTTTTCAGGGACACAAATGACAATTATACACATGGAGTGCCCCACATGGAATATACAACAATGAAACTGACTACAACTATAATAGACTATGGAAAAGTTCAATATTAGCAGTTGCAACCAGGCTAGGGGTTGAGTGTAGTATGGATATTTAGCTTGAAGCTAAAGAATATTAGAATATTAGAAGCTAAAGAATAAAGAATATTTCAGAAGTTCACAAAAGCTGAAATGTAGCCTTGAGTATACCCCACTTTAATTTTGGGAATATCTCAAGAAAAGATCTATTGAAAGAAAACAAAACCTCATTTGTGAAGAAAAAAAGGTCATCAAAAAAAACAAGAAAGAAAGTGGATGTCAAAAAAAACTCTGAAACTCTAAATTGTAGAGAATTTGAAGCAAATGGAAGAAATTATGAACTCAAAGAGATAAATAGAACCCTTCAAAGGACAGCTCAAGGACACAAAGTAAACTATTATAATGAAAGCGGTTAAAAACTTGGAGTTATAAGTCCAGAAAAGAAAAAACATGTTAAATATATTTTAAATGGAAAGAACTCCAGAAAAAAAATTCAAGCCTCTATTCACAATATGAAAATGTTCAATATGAAACACATTGACTGATGCATGAAGTATCAAGAGAAAATGGAAAAGATAAACAAAGTCACTGTACCGAAAAGAACTAGTCAATAGCTATTCTACCATCTCAGGAGATAGCACATGAACAAGAACCGATAGCACTGAAGGATGTAGTCCATATTTACACTCATTCCAAAGAGGAGTGACCCAACAGAATGCTCAAATTACAGAACAACATCATTAATATCACATGCAAATAAAATTTTTCTGAAGATCATCCAGTACTAGTTGCTCCAGTACATAGGGAGCTTCCACAGGTAGGGGCAAGATAGAGAAGAGGATATGGGACAAGTGATATTATTGCTGATGTCAGATAGTTCTTAATTGGAAGCAGAGAATACCAGAGTGATGTAGACTTGTGCTTTATTGACTATGCTAAAGCATTTAACTGTGTGGATAAAAAGAATTTGTGGGTAGCCTTGAGAAGAATGAAAATGTCAGTTCACCAAATTGTGCTTATGCAGAAGCTGTATATGGACCTCATTGAGGGAACAGAACAAATAAATAATGCATGGTTTAAAATCAGGGATGGTGTACATCAGGGTTGTATGATTTCTCCAAATTTATTCAATATCTATGTAGAGCAAATAATCAGAGCAGCTAAATTTGTGAAGAAAAACGATGCATTGGGTTTGGAGAAAGGCTTATTAATAGCCTGCAATATGCAGATGACACAACCTTGCCTCTTGAAAGTAAAGAGGACTTAAAGCACTTGCTAACGAAGATCAAAGTTTAAAGATTTCAGTATGGATTACACCTCAATGTAAAGGAGACCAAAACCCTCACAACTGGACCAACATCTAGCCTCAAAATAAATGGAAAAGACTGAAGCTGTCAAGGATCATGTCTTGCTTGAATTAACAATCAATGCTCTTAGAAGCACCAGTCAAGAGAGCAAAGGACACCTTACATTTAGTAAATCTGCTGAAAAAGATCTCTTTAAAGGATTGAAAAACAAGAAGTTTACTTTGCAGATTAAGGTATTGCTGATCCAAGCCATGGTGTTTTCAATTGCCTCATAAGTATATGAGTGTTGAATATTGAATAAGGAAAGACCAAAGAAGAATTGATGTGTTTGAATTATGGTTTCAGTGAAGAATATTGAGACAACAATCATTGTGTTATTCCAGGTAAACTAGAGAAACAAATTCATAGACACGCACATCGGTATAAGGATAAGGTTTATATACAATAGGAATGGGCCATTGAGAAAGCATCCCAGCCCAGTCCAGTTCAAAGTCATAAGTCCCATATTAGCCCACATGCCCAATACCAGTCTATAAAGTCTCCTTATGACTCATGAAGTCACAGATCAGTGAGTGCAGGGTCCTGTCGCTGGCATGGCTCCTTGTTGCAGGGTTCAGGGTCCATCAACAGCATCCTGTGGTGGTAGGAGCAATTCAGTACTAGCAGAGATCTCCACGTGGCTTCTCCAGCTTCAGCAGTCTGGTTCCATCAGCGTAAGGCCAGGTGGCTTCTCATCTGGCTCCTCCAGCTCCTCAGATACTGCCATCTTGTCTTGTCTGTAGTTTGTTGTCTCAGAGACTGACACTCAACAACTGTGGGGGATGACCTCTCTTCTCCACAAGGGAAATATTGCCAGATTTCCCAGAAGTGTCAGCAGAAAGCTATGCCCACACAGAGGCCTCATTGGCTACTCAATAGCTATCTCCACATTAACAGGCTTGACTCCACCCCTCCATCTCAACCATTAAATTGACATAAGCACATGTCCACCACAATCATCTTCCAAAATAATAATCAAATCTGTCTTGGGAGAAGTACAGTCAGAATGCTCTGCAGAGGCAAATATGGCAAGAATTAATCTCATACTTTGGACATATCAAGAAAGATCAGGTCAGGAGAAGGACAATAGAAGGGATATAGACATTTGGTAAAATGTATGGAGAGCAAAAATGAGGAAAACCTTGGACAAGATGGATTGACACAGTAGCTATAACAATTGGCTTACATATCAGAACAATTGTCAGGATGACACAGAACTGGGCATTGTTTCCCTCTGCTGTACACAGGGTGGCTATCAGCTGGAACCAGCCAGATAACACCTAACTATAGCAACAATTCCCCTGGTAAAGGGCAAGTCTTAAATAAGAAAAGATCATGCGCAATCAACTTGACTCAACTGAAAATTATTTGTCAATACAAATGAGAATTAATTATGAACAGAGAATAGAGTCCAGATCCTGGGAAGTATATCTAGGAAGAAATCAAGGAATACAAATTGTGTAAACAAGAGACTTGTGTAGACAAAGTGATGTGAGATGTGAGGGGGCAAGGAATGCTATCATGGAGTCCAATTAGCAGAGTAAACAAACATATCTACGTGGTCAAGCACCACTTCAGAGAAGATCCAGCATCCTTGTAGCATAGCTGGTAAAGAGACCAAATGCCTATGCCACTACAGTGACCTCTAAAGAAAACCTCCAACCCTCAACCCACTGCCATTAAGTTGATTCTGATTCACAATCAACCCTACAGGGTAGGTTAGAATTGTTTCCTTTGACTTAAGGAGAATGTAGATATTTACAGGAGTGGGCAGCCTCACTTTTCTCTTCTGAAGTAGATTATGGGATTGAAATTCTAAACCACTGTCCTCAAATGTACTTTTAGTATCCCCTAGTTCGAGAATAAACTGGCAATTAAGAGAAAAATTATACCTGTGAGAATCAGGTAAATAAAAAGTGTTCTAAAGGAGCACTTTATAGCCCCACCCTTAGTCAGCACTATACAGTTTACCATGTTAACAATATCTTGCTCTGGTCTTGTCTCACTGTTCCTGTAGGATATTTAGTTATTAGCAATACTATATGTATTGTAGTGTGATTTATTAATTAACTAAAATCTCAATCAAAGTCATCAATAAGTTAAAGCTGATTCATTGGGACCCACTGTGGGTTTCTGAGACTATAACTGCTTAAAGCTGTAGAATGTCCAGTCTTTCTTCCTTGGAATGCTTTCAAATCACAGTTCTACATGTAATCACTACACCACCAAGACTGCTCTATAAATCAACTCTGCCTCTTTGTAATCTTGCACAACAGAACAAACTGCTGTCTGGTCCTATGTCATGTTCACAATCACTGTCCTGCTTAAGTCCACTGTGGTGGCTATTGTGCCAACTTGTCTTACCAAAGGTCTCTTTCCTCATTAGCTCTTCTGCTCCGAGCATGAGGCTCTCCTCCAGTGACATATTCTTCTGAGGACAAGTCTAAAACAAGCAGAGGGAACAGCTACTGTTGTGCTATATTATGTTTTCACTGGCTAGTTTTAAGAAGTAGATTGCCAGACTTTTATCCTAGTTTCTTAATCTGGAAGTCCTGTAGAAATCTGTCTACCATAGGTAGTATGGTACTGAAACATTAGTGCCATAACTTACAACATTACAATAACATACAAGTCACCAGAGTACTGGTCATTGAGGTGTGGAATACTAATATAGGCATGGGAAATAAGAGGCTCTTATCAATGAGAAAAACACATTGTTCTATACAATGCAACCCAAAGAAATCTATTGTGGTTTCCATAGGAGGGTACTGATTAAAGATAAGAAAAGTTAAACTCAGAGTTATTAAACCTCTACATCCCTGCCAAATAGGATATCTTCTGCTCCTTGATGTTATTTGCTTTTTCTTACTCAAAATTCTGGATCCAAACCCTGCCACGGTATGGCCCATTATTGCTGCTCACACTTGTTAGGTCCAGAGAACAATAATCCACTGCCTCTGTCCTTAAGAAAACCATGCTTGGGGAGAAAGAAGTCAAGTTATCTTTTAGAGCAATGGTTATGCCTGTCACAGTGTAGAGTGCATGCAAAGATGGCAAGAGGTTAAAGGTATGAAGTTAACAACTAAGTAGAAGACTAGGGAAGAGAACATCAATGTTCTGATCTATAGCAATGTTCTATATGCTGTTCTATCTTCCTTTTGAAATTCAGAGCAAAAAAATCATATATTCTCAGTATTTTGAGTTCTAACCGAACTTCAATACCATTTCAAAAACAAAAACTAGGAGTGTGGGATATAGGTTAGCACAAGTACTACCCTACTCCAGGTAGTTCAATGACACTTTTCTTTCTCTGGCATTGGCACTGGCCAGTTCTGCAGACAGGAGGTATACTGATAGCAGTTCACCATGTAGGATTTTGACCCCCTCCAGTGAGTGATAAAAAAGCATACTTTAAAAACCAGCAAATTGCACATATAATCCTCCTCCTTTTAGTTTGATGCTCACATTTATTTCTGTTGGTGACAATATTCCTAGAGTATTTTAACAGAAGTTAACTGGAAGATGGAGGTCATGGAAGTGGTAGGCCAGGGCTCCCTCTAGGCTAACAATGCTAGAGCATCCATCAAGTTTCTTGCAAGTCTTGTGATCCCCATCTGTGGATAAGGTAGGAGTTGAATTCTCTATCATTATGCAGCAGAAACTCCAGGGCAAGAGAGCTTCGCGGGTGACCAAGTCTGCTGTATCTCTGTTCTGGACTTCTGGCAGTGAGGTTCTTCACCAGGGAGAGGTGGACATTGATACCAGTGCAGTAGCTGGTCTATGGGCGTCTTTGATACATGTCCATCACAATCACTAAGGTTTCAGAGAGACATATCATCTTCATTTGCCATGCATTGTGACTACCATGCACAAAAACTTTCATGTACAGAAACCAGCCATACTCTGTACTTCATGTATCAAGATGATGGATTCTTCATTTCCACAAAAAGTACATTTGGTGTGTTTGCTTTGTAGGTGATATCTATATGTATACACATATAATATATATTTGGTGTGTTTGCTTTGTACGTGTGTGTGTGTGTGTGTGTGTGTGTGTATATATATATATATATATATATATATATATATATATATATATATATAAAGTTTCATCACCCCAGCTTGTTTCTCCATAAAGCTGACTTGAAGCCCATTGGAAAGAACCACTCTTTTATGTAAGTGCTTTGGAATGGAAGCCTCCAGAATCCAGACTTTCCCTGTTTGTCTCTAGGCCGCCTCTTCAGAGCTATTAGTCACCCAAATTGATGGCAGATCTTTAACTGGCACAGCAGCTTGTGTCTGGGTTATGCTATATTTATTCAGTAAATGTTCTGTAAAATCATATTATGAAATCAAAACAAGACCTTAATAAATCACAGTGTATGAGATTTACCCACAGGATTGGGAAGCCAATTTTGAGGGCAGAAAGTATACCCGTTTCCCTCAGGTGGGCTTTGCTTGGCACTGCAGAAGGCTGCACCCCCGGCCCGTAAGTGGCTGAGCTTTGCAGCTCCACAGTCAGCCCTTCTGAGTACTGCTGGGATTGCATCACTTTGTGAAATGTTTCTTAAATCATATTTGTGGTCTAACATCCACTCCTGCTCTGAAATCAGTACAGCCCCTGCCCACTTCCTCAGGCCCACTGCTCATATTGCTTTCTGATACTCCTTGGAAAGTAGGCATTCTCAGAAGGGAGGGCATTCTCATATTTTACTTCAAGTTCTCCTCCAAAACCAAGGATCCTGATGGAACCATGGCTACTCACTGGATTGCTACCTGCAAGGTCAGCAGTTTGAAGCTCATAAGCACTTCTCAGAAGACAGGGCTTTCTACTCCTATAAAAAGTTAGAGTCTCATAAACCCATAGGGGCAGCTATACCCTCTCCTGTAGGATCACCATGAATCTGAAGAGAGATGGCAGTATCTGTAGTTCCTCAGAGTGTTACAGAAGCCTCTCTCCTAAATCTTGTGTTGTTTGTGCTCTGATAAATTGCATGTACTGCACTAGATGCTTTCCTTTTGTCTCTCTCGCTCTTCTCCCCAATTCTCTACATTCTTCTGTATCCTGACACTCTCTTTTCCATGGGCATATTGGTAGTCCTTGGAATCTTTTTCCTATAGGTTGGTTTGGGTCATGAGGGAATAAGGTGTGGGGGGTGAGGGAGATTTGAGTGAGGGAACAACATGAAATCTGGGTATTTATCCTGACAGTGCTCTTCTGGGATGTCATAGTAGGCTGGTTCTCTTTCTCAGCTTCTCTCCAAAAATTATCTTCGCAGATTCCAGAAACAACTGCTTGCCCAACTCCCTTTTGGCTGAGTATTGTCACTGGGCTCTGGTAACTATGTGTCTATGGGGGACATTGAACCCTCAGGCCAACCTTATTACAAAAATCATCTTACTATTATCATTTGAATTTATCATCCCTGTGGTAGTTATGCAATTTCATGTAAACTTGATAAATAAGAATGAAGGCATGGAGTTTAGCCTGCCAATCAGGGCATAGCCAGAAGATGTCTCCTTTTGGACATGGCCCAATCATGAAGATTTTGGGAACTCGCTCTCTTCCTCCCTGGAGGCAGGGCACACTCTCTCTTTGCTTTGATCTTCCTGTTGACAAGTAGTATGAAGCCATGCTAACAGCAGCCAGAGCTCAAGGGATGCTCCACCACTACTGGATCCACCAGTTTTTCATCCACTGACCTGCGGTCTTCCTGCATTTGGCATCATTGCATGTGCTATGTGAGTCTGAAGAGGAATTCATGGACTAATATTGAACATATGGGATGATTTTCGACTTATGGACTTGATCTGGACTAGGCTGGGATTTTTTCTTAGTGTACAATTATCTCTTTGATATAAAGCTGTCTCTTACACATACATGAGTATTCCTGGATTTGTCTCTCTAGTCAACCCATCCTGACACAATCCCTTTCCTTCCAAACCCTGGACTGACACACTGATTTTTCTACAGCCATCCTGGGCTTCTCATTACACCCACAGAATCACCTTCACAATTCTTACCAACATGTATTCTTTTCACAATGTTTGCCATAACCTTGAGCCACTTATACCATTATTTAATATTCCTTTTTATGTATATCTTCTTTTTACTCCAGTAAATATGCTTTAAAAGGAGACTCTACTATAAACAAAATCCAAGTATCATTTTCTATAAATAAAATATAACCATAAGTATAAATATACAAAACAATGTTATTGAATTTTTTTATTGCTGCTTAAGGTTCTAAATCTGAGACCTGTTCTTGCTTTGGTTTAAAAAAAAAAGGATATTAACAACTAGAGTATTGTTAAAGGCACCTTCCTTGCTATAAAAAGGACCAGAACGGATAACATAATTTGAAAATGACCAACTTTTTAATTCTGTGTTTTCTTAAGACATCTCCACAAACCTAAAAGAGTCATGTAAACGTGGTTTATGTCCCCACTTTGTGGAAACAGTGTTATGGGAGGAAGCACTATGTCTTTGTTGAGCATTCAAGACCCTCTCTGCACTGATTGCACCAACAATTCCACCATCTTCCACCAGATCCTCTATGTAGCCACTGGAGTATTAAATCAAACTGTTTCACTTCAACTCATTGCTGCCTGCTCACAATTAGAGTCCTCCTGCAGGGCTCAGCCCTGGTTTTACCATATCCTCCCAGCTTTGTCCATCCGTTAGACAACCCCTGCCTACTCTGTGTTGATAGAGTTTTTCTGTCCCTTTCTGTTTTTTCCTAGGTCTATCCACTTTACACCGTGTTTATGTACATGTTCACCATGTGCGTGCAACAATGCTGTGTCCTGTAATCTGAAGGCACAATCAGCAGGAGAAGTTGGAAATTGAGTTCACTGTAGTCATTGTTAACTGGTAAATCAATTCTGTTTTCCTTGACTGGCAAACACATACAGGCGCACGCACACATCTTTGTCTGCATTTTCTAAGACAACCCATTTCTTAGACCCGTCTCTGTTCATTGAAAATTGAAGAATATTCTGGTCATTATTTTGATAAGTTTCTTGCTGTTCTTCAAGGAAAAAATCAAAACAAACAAACAAACAAATAAAAAACAACAGATAACAATTCCAAGATGAGATGTGGATAAAAAACTACTAGGTCATTAGCCCTACACCAATGATCTTTTGCATAAGTATAAGCAATAAATATCAACTCCTCACCACTCTTTGAGCTGGGGCCTCTGCTAATCTACATAAAAGCCTTTTCCCCTGCATCTCCCACATGAAGCAGTGTGGGGGGGTCTCAAACCCCATCACCTGGACTCAAATACTGGCTCGACTTCTTACAAACTGACTGATCCCTGAAAAGTCTCTTAACTCTCTGGGTTTTAGTTTTCTCAGTTGTAAATGAGCTTAGTAAAAATCTCTATCTTATTAGGTGAGAATTAAATGCTTCAATACATATAAAGTGCTTAGGAAGGCATCTGTCTATGTTGGCGAGTCTCAGTTGGAAGAGGAGGAGAGGATTCGGAGTAGGCAGGAAAGAAGGATGAAGTACCATTAAGTACCAGTACCTATGTCCTGACAGGGTAGCCTCTGGTAAGCTTACAATTACGGAGAATATTGACATCTAGTGGGTCAAAGATCATTTTTTTGGGGGGTGCATCACTGACCTCTGGTGGTCATGGGATCTACCCAGCACTGCTCCTGAGAGCCGCCGCTGGATTTGAACTGCCAAGCCGCGGGCCGCAGTCCCACACTCAACCACTTACGCTACCGGGGCTCAGTCCCCAAAGATAATTTCTTGAAAAGGCAAAGATCTTCTAAGGACCCACGGTATTATAACTCTATACTGCCACCACGGCCACTACCTTTCCTTCTAGCCTACATTATATAAGTGTACTCAGGGACATTCCAGACTTTGGAGGTCATATGAAAAGTGATTCAGTGTCTTGGGAAGGGACATAATTTAAGGAAGAGCCTGACTCCTGGGCGGCCAGTCTCTAGTTCTTTTAAGCAGTTCCTAAAGTATTCGCTGTATATAGACTACTTAAATGCATCATACTCTACTAAACATTTTAAATTATATAAATCTTGGAATTATTGTAAGACTTCTCCATTCAGTAAATATGTACATGGCAAGGTTGGATATCCTGCTAGATATGGAAACATCCATGGAGACATCTGTCTGATGAAGCTAACTGAAGTTCAGAATTTGATGACCAAACCTGAATTGGAACTTTCTGAAGAGCAAGACTGGTCCTGACTTTGTTCAAGGTTCTTTGAGGCTCTGAGAGTGCTCCCTGATGTATTCAGTGCCAAGTGGGCAGTTAGGTTATGACACAACATGATAGGAACTTGGAGTTCTGCAAAAACTCACTTCAGTGCAAGAGAAACCCCAGTGAGTATGTGTTGGGGGTGTCCCCTATGACCCCTGCATGCTGATGAGGGCGCATGTGCTAAAGCAGAGGGTAAGTTAGGATCAAATCCCAGCTGAAGGAAGATGGAGGATCATGGACCCTTAGAGGCATGAACTAGATCGTTGCTTTCCCAAGGAAGGCAGAGAAGAGAGTGTGTATTGTGCCTCTGTGGCAGGATAAGTCAGGCCCCTCTTTTGTTGATCTCAATATCAATCATTGCCAAACCAGGACATGGAAATCTGCTCTAAATATATCTAACTGAAGAGATTAGGCAGCACTTTGCTTACACAATGTGCTGAGCAGCCAACATTGGAGAAGCAGTAATGACAGGGCTTAGAACAGATTCTTCCCACTTCATTCATTGCTTGTGAAGATAAATCATAACAGATGCAAATTCATAAAAAATATAAGTACATTGGAACAATAACAAGAACATAAAAATACAGGTCAATGCACTACTAGATACTTAGCCTCCCTCCTAGAATATGTGTGTATGTTATAACAACTAAATCTATTCACTAACAGAGAAATAGTTGTGTGTGGTTCAAAGAGGGCAGCTGGTCACATCACTATTGATACTAGGTGTTACTCTTCATACACCTGTCACTTATAAAATCTCCTGCATCAGGATCCTATCCAGTTTACTATCTTCTGTTTGAGTCTTCCACCCCAGACTTCCAGCCTGTATTTTTTCCCATGCGGTCACTTTAGAGCCCTACGTTTTACAAATTCAAGCTTGGTTACAGTTTTGTTGAACTGGCCATCATGAACAGGTTCCTCTGGTTTGAAGCTCTAAGGAAGCTTCTTTCTTTTTCCAAGGCCAATGTGAAGTAGGATTCACTCGCGGCTGGGTGTTGCTGGCCTCACTGCGCACAGTGAAAGAACATGCTCACCTACCACAGATCTCACCTAAGAGAGGAATGTGAGCTACCACCAGGGGGAGCAGTTCTGTAAGTGGTATCTGTCCCTGAGGCAGGAGTCCTTGTTGTTTAAAAGTTGGGCTGCTTACTGCAAGGTCAGCAATGTAAAGTCACCAAGCAATATATTTCCCCAACAGAGAAAGGCTCTCTGACAGCCTGGATACTGTTGAGGGCGCACGTGCTAAAGTGGAGGGTAACTTAGGATCAAATTCCAGCTGAAGGAAGATGGAGGATCATGGACCCGCAGAGCTTTCAATTTGGTAAAGTGTGGCCCTCTCAGAAACGCATCGTAGTAGTTCTACCCTGTTCTATAGGTTGTTGTGAGTAGGCTTTGACTTGATGGGAGAAAGTTTGGTCTTAATTTTGTTCCCTCTATAGTGCAGTCCCCCCTCCATGCTGTATTTGCTGCCCAAATGACTGAAGGTGGAGTGCGCCTCAGAAGGTTTCTTGGAAGAAAAACCTTACAAAGCCATATGGCGCATATGTGAGTTCACCATGTTCAGAATTGACTCTAAGCAACTACCAGAAGCACAGTCAAGTTCACAGTTAAGGAGGAGTTGTATCAAAGAGAAACGTTACACAAGTGTGAGCAAGTTAAAGGAAACCCAAGAGAATTCAGATTAGCAGGCACATAGATGCATGGAAGGATAAGAAGGAGGCATTTAGAGAATGCAGAAACCTAAGGTCCTTGAAGGGAGCAGGAAACTTCTCTCGAGGGGTAGAACCATAACCATGGGAAGGAAGCCTCACACTCCTTCTACATTTCTTTTTGTGTGTGCCAGAGTTCTTGTCCAATGTGTCCAGAAGCTAGAGAACAGGGACCTGTTGGATAGGCCTATTGTCTACTCTGCTGAGGCAAGGGCAATCTGGAGGAGAGTAGAAAATGGGCAGCTACAATTTGGGAAAGCTGCAGTGTCCTAATCTGAAAAAGAATAGATGGGTATAATTGGAGATATGGAGCACAGCATAATTCATAGAAAAGTACTCATACAAAATACATAGAGGAAGGTACTATTGAAGAATCCAGACCTTTAGGTTAAGTTTGGAAGACTCAACTCAACAATAACAAAGAATGTTTCAGGGAGAATGGAAAAGAGAAACTCCAATAACAGCAACTACAGAGTTGTTATGAAGTCAATTCTGACTCACAGTGACCCATGTGTGTCCGAGTAAAACCACCTCCCATGAGCTTTTAATGATTGATTTCTTCAGAAATAAATGGCCAGACTTTTCTTATGAAATGTGCATGAGTGACTTTAGTTGGAGCTGAATGCATGACCATCTGTTTTATTCCCAAACTAGAAACTCACTGCCGTCAAATCAATTTTGACATATAGGGATCCAGTTGGGCAGAATAGTTGGTGTAATGAATTATGCATCCAGCTACCAACTACAAGGTCAGCAGTTTAAAACCACCAGCCCCTCTATAGGAGAAAAGACAAGAATGTCTACTTCGGTAGAAAGTTACAGTCTTGGAAACTCACAGAGACAGTTTTACCTTATCTTATAGTGTCCTTATGAGTCAGAATTGACTGGGTAGAAGTGAGTTTGAATTTTGGTAGGACACAGTAGAACTGCCCCCTTTGAGTTTCTGAGACTAAATTTTACAGGATCAAATAACCTCATCCTTCTCTCACGGGGCCACTTGTGGGTTTGAACTGTTGGCTTTGCAGTTAGCAGCTCAATGTGTAAGTCACTATGCTGCCCGGGCTTGTTCTTGTGATACTCAAAAAACAAAAACAAAACACATTGCCATGGAATCAATTCTGACTTGGATGAACCTGATAGGGCAGAACTGCCCCAGTGGGTTTCTGAGACTGCAACTCTTTATGGTAGTAGAAGGCCTCATCTTTCTTATGATACTTGGGAATTCCTAGAACCTGGTCAAAAGCATGCAGTATGACAGGTTAAAGTGTATTTGGGGACTAAACCCCAAGAAGTAGAGGCTGAGAGGGGAAGTGAGCACAGAATTGTCCCTTAGGAAGGCTAACGCTTTCAACCTTTGGAGGCTATACACCTCTTCTTGCTTGCTGCAGCTAGTTAAGTAGGAGAGCATGCATCTAGCAAGAGGGAAATGTCAATGTTCTGGACTTGGAGAGATTATACTTATGCTCTGGAGGACATTCACAGAGGTTCTATTTCCTGTGAAATGCATTCCTGGCCCCCTGAGGTAGCGTGTGGGGGGATTCTGTGGGAGAAATGGTTGCTCACACTTCCATCAGCCTGCACACTCAGCGGGTGCCTGAAGGCAGAGCTTTCATTTATCATTAGTCACGAACACTTAGGAGCAGAAAATCAGAATTCACCTTGCCTCCTGGATTTGTGATTGTCTGCTGAGTTCTCAAATGAGCTTTTTCTTCACCCAGGCCTATTCTCCAAATACTTCCTTCCCTCGTTCTCTCCCTTAGCTTCCTATTCTCTTTCTCTTGCTACCTCTTTCTTTACTTTCCTTGCCATCCTCATTTCAGCCTCAGTTGGACGGTGGTGATGACTATGGTTTTCCAAAAACAGACTGGCTGTGCCTCCATCCACTGCTATTTTCACTGAAGAACCTTACCAGTACCTAGTATATCACAAAAACACAGTACACATTACAGTTACCATTGTTTCCTTTCGGTTATCATTTCAAGCCTCACTGGATACCAAAGGGCTCTCTTATAGACCCCAGCCATTTTTCTTCATCTCCTTCCATCTTCTCACTTGTGTGCATTAGACCCAACAAAATACCTCCAACACCTTCTGTCTTCACCCTTGAAGTTTTGGCCCAGATATTTCCTTCTGACAATGATCTTGTCCTTTCTCTGTCTTGTTCCCTATGCAATTATAGATTTTAGCTTTTCAAACAGAGCCCAGGTTATATTTATGCTATGAAATCCCCACCAATTCATTCCTTGGTAACTTTTATATTAATCATATCCTCCTCTGTGGGAGTTACATCATCTCCTGTCAATTTAGGAAAATGTCAATCATATCATGGAAAACGAGTCCTCTGTGTGGACATGGGCTACTGCTGAGAATTCTGAGAAGTTCTCTCTTCCTCTGTGCTTCATCTTCCGACTGAAAAGTCATGTGGAACTATACTGATAATATGGTATATGGTGACTGCAATGCAATGTGCACTGTGTCTTTGTGATATACTAGGTGCCTGCCTTGGCTCTTTGGTGAAAATAGCAGTGGAGAGAGGCATAGCTAGTCTGTTCTTGGAAAACCACAGCCACCACCACTGCCCAACTGAGGCTGAAAACCATAGCCACCACCACTGTCTAAATGAGCAAAAGCCCTGGATCTAGAAGATCCACTTGAAGACACATGCCAGCGTTGAGATGTTTCCACCGCCATTGGATCCACAAGAGTTTTCACAAACTAGCTTGTGATATTTCTGAATTCAGTATCATTGCATGGTTGCAGGAGTCTAAAGAGAAATTTATGGATGAGTTTTGACATATAGGATAATATTAGACTTATGAACTTGATATGGACTGGGCTGGGATTTTTTTTAATGTACAATTGCAGAGGGGTGGTATGTGGGGGTGAGGTAGGACACAGGCCATGAGGCTGAAGTGTTGGGCCACTGCTGACTATATTTGAATTACAGAGATTGGCTTTTCTCCTACAGATGAAGGAGTACAATCACTCTCTGATGCAAGTTCTTGCTTATACATCAGAATATCTCTGGATTTGTTTCTATAGTTGACCCAGACTAATTGTAAATAAGACATCCCTTATATTTACAATTCAGTCCATATTCTTTATCTTGGTTAGGCAATTGCCACATTCCCAGCTCTTAAATCAGAAAAGTGAAAATGGGAGCTGTCTTTGCCAGGTCTTTCTTCCTCCTTTGGTATATAATCAGCCTCCTAAATATTTCTCAACTAAATTTCTCTCTCCTCCCTACTGCCATTGCCCTACTTCAGCTGCATGTCATTTTTCTCCCAGATCATTGCAACAGCATTATAATTGGTTTCCATGCCTCCAGTCTTTCTCCACTCTAATCTATTTTCCACCCTGCAGTCAGAGTGATTTGTCTAAAGCACACATCTGACCTTGTCTCTTGTCCCCTGCTTACAACTCCTTCACCTGTAGGAGAAAGGCCAATCTCTGTAATTCAAATATAATCAACAATGGGCCAACACTTCCACCTCGTGGCTGTATCCCACTCCCACCTCCCCCCACACACCAGCCCTCTGCATCCCTCTCCTGAGCAATCAGTGTCCAGGACAAGCCTAAGCACATCAAGCTTCTTGGTATTCTTGACAAATACAGCTTCCTCTCAGGAAATATCTCCTGAATGTTAGCCCTCCCCGACACCTTCCAGATGCATTCACAGTCTAGTATGTTTGGTGAACTCCTAGTCAGTCTTCAAAATCCACTTTCATTACACTTCATTCTGGAAAGCAAACTAGCACAATTTAGAGTAGGGTCTTCAACTGCAATCACAGATTAAAGGCAGGCTACCTATCTATTTTTGCAAATATAGTTATATTGGAACACAATCACACATTCATTTGCATATTGTTTATGGCTGTTTCCATGTTACATGACAGAGTTGAGTAGCAGCAACAGAGATTATAATTTATTATCTAGTCCTTGAGAGGAAAAATTGTGAAGTACTGAGCTAGGGCATGTTAAATACACATCCAGGTCATATATTCTTAATGTTAGCTTCAGTTGCCTGAATTTTGAAGATCCTAGTTACAAAAGGAACATAATTCTCCCTAGTTCTGTGCCATCCTCATGGTGGGTTTTCAATCACATCACATAAAAAGTTAAAAGATGAAATGCAATTGACTTCAAATAAAGAAATAAAACTGGATGAAACTGGGACAAAATATTAATAACTGGTCTCTCTGAATGTTGGAAATAAGGGCCTTATGAACAGGGGATGCTTGTCTAACCTCTGTCTCATGGTAGATTTTTTCCCCTTTGGCTAGCCAGAGTCAGATATGGCTGTGCAATTTACTGAGTTGTTTTCTGAATGAATATAGGAAGTTAAACATTTGATTACTTTCTTTGGTTGTTATCTTTGGTTTTCCTGTTTGGAATAGTGAAAATAAATTTGATTGATGTATATTTTGTGGTCAGGGGATCAAATCACTCCTTAAATATTTCAGAGACCATTCTGCTTAATGAAAATGTCTGATAAAAGACCTCACCCTGGCTTGATGCAGTCAGAGGCTAAAGGTCATCTTTTCATCAATGGAATCACTTAGATAAGGAGTGAACTTTTAATAATTGTTGTTTTAAGAATTGCTTAACTTTTAAGATTGAATATTTTAAGAATTGAATTTAGGATCTGACTGTACAAGGTTTATACTGCTTTCTTCTGATTATAGTTATTGATATAGCCATTGATCAAAATGATTATTAGGAAGTAAAAGTAGAGAGTTTGTAAGACTATTTGCCTTCAGCCATGAAAATTGGATCTTTCAATGGGTGTAGGACCGTTCTACAAAAAAAAAAAAAAAAAAAAAAAAAAAAAAAAAAAAAAAAACTCTGAAAAGATAAGCCCAACCAAGTGCTTTGGAGTAGTCAGGAAATTTGCATTTGAAAAATTTTGTATAGGAGTCTGTTGACAATTTGAAGAAGAAATGAACTCTATGGGTTTTTGAATTTTGAACAAGTGGTTTGTGCATGAAACTGGAAAAATATGGAGTTATGAAAGAACTCCTCTCTAGGACTGAATGTTAAAAGGGGTCTGTTAGCAGGCTGAAATGCTTGTTAGGTGACCACCTGGATCTACTTGTTGAGTGGAAGTGGGAAAAATCCAGCAATAAAGAGATGGGTTGAGTCTGGCCACTGACACCAGTGAACTTGGTTTACAAGGGACTAGTGGAGAACATGAGAGCAGGTCGACTGGTCTGAAGTTCATGACCTAGCACAAGGGTTTAGACTTGTTGAGAATTTTGATGGGGTCATGGTCCAAAGTGACCAATATGCACCCTGGTGAGGTTAAGTGAGGCAGCCTACATTGAGTTGATGAGAATCAAACCAGATGAAGAGAAAATTTTTCAGCCTGTGAACTTGTGCACTCTGCTGCAGATTTTGTGGATGGCCTTTCCTGATGAGACTTTGCTTATGGATGCAAATAAGTTCCAACTGGGTTCCAATTGGGTTCCACAAGGTTCCAACTGGAATGAACATTCTTCACATCAAAGAATATGATTGCTTCCACAGAGAACTGGGTTGATGTAAGTGGGCAGAATAAAGATTTGATAACCAAAATTGGGGGTATAAAGGCATGAAATGGTTAGCTTACACCTTTTCATAGGTGAGAGAATATATTTTTTTAAATCATAGGATTAAGATGTAGGTGTTAGTTAACTGCAGTTGTTAGACATGTGTGATCCTCCTGCATTTGACATCATTGAATGTGTAATGCCTCAAGAGGACATTGCAGATTGATTTTGATCAGATGGGCTAATATTGGACTTGACATAGACTGGACTGGGACAAATTCTCATACCTAATTGCTCTTGTACACAAACCTCTTCCTATATACATATGAATTTATATTGATGAATTTGTTTCTGTAGTCTACCCAGACTAAGATGCCCACTCTCTTTCCACTTTGTCAATCACTGAGTATCCTTTGAATGTTGTGGTATCAGCATGCCTGTCTCTATGCCTTTGCCCATACTGGAAACTTTGTTCGAAAGCTCTTTCCTTTCATCTTGAAAGTGATTATGCCTTTTCTCTCCCTCCACTGGAGCAAAGTCCCTGCCTCTGTGGCCCAGGCTTCTTTGAACTAATGTTGTTTAACTTGGATTCACTGGTGGTCAGCTCACCAGCCCTTGTTTTCCTGGACACTGGCAAGAAGTGCAGCTGATGTCACCATGAATTAAAGGAAATGAAATTGAGAGATATCCAAATTGACTTTTGAGAGGAAGCAAGGAGGCAAGGGGGAAAAATGGGGTATAAAAGCAAATGTACAGTGGATGAAAGGAGTAAAGCACTCCCTGGAATGCTGAATTGTCTTTCCTTATATCAGGCCCACATCTTATTGCTACTCCCAAAATGTAGATGAAGGCACATGAGTTTGATCACTGGAACTCTTGATGTGGGTAAATTACATAAAATGAGGTGCAAGGGCTAGTTCTTTATGTGAAGATAAGCCCACCTTTCCCCTTGACTCATTAATTATCCCACAAAGGAGTCCAGCAGTCAGCAGAAAATATATAGGTTTGGATTCTAAAAAGTTTCATGCACAGTAAAATACAAACCTTTTAAAACTGATATATATCTTATCTGAAGTTCAAGTGCTCAGGGCAGAGAAACAACTATGCCAAGAGAAGGGAGTCAATGGCCCATGACACAGACATTATCCAAGAAAATGTGAAGGAAATGGGAGGGTTTCAGCTCAGGGGGGGCGAGGAGGCAGGACAGAGTCTCTTTCTATGATGCAGTTTAGCTGTCCTGGTGTCAGGGATGTCAGTGAGACACTCAGGTTCTGTTTCCGGCTAAGGCAACTCCTACATAACCACCACCAACCAGCCAATAGACACTTTTGTTTCTATGATGCTCAATAGATTTCAGTGGTGCTTCCAGACTAAGAAATTTTAGGAAGAAAAGCCTGGTGAGCAACTTCTGGAAATCAGTCCATGAAAACCCACAGTCATCAAACCTGCAAGTGATCATGTAGATGAAGTGTAATCACTGTCCTTGGAGCCATCCTAAATTTGGAGCTGACTACATGACAGACAATTTGAGTATCATGTAAGTGCAGAGGTGTGTGGAGGACACAAGGTCTCTACTGTCAGGTTCAGGGCAAGCTGTGTATCATTTCAAGGGATAATAATTCACACTCATGCTAAACAGTTCACAGGCACGTATACCGCTTCCTTTGCTCATTGTAAAAGGCAGGGAGGTGACACTATCAGATAGAGGTAAAATGTATTATCAAGACAGCCCTGGCATCAAAGAACTGGGCAGGCAGGTCCGTGTTTGTCTGATAATCTCCAGATAAGTAACTAATACAATAATAGAGACAGAGTCCAGCATAGTCAAAAATAAATGAATTAGAAAAAGTATTGCCCTAATGTCTCTTACTAGAGTGGTATTTATAAGCTGTAGATCTTAAAAGAACAAAAATAATAATTCTAACAGAAAGTGTACAGAACCATGGCACATGCTCATCTTTACTTGGTTAAGCAGCATCTCGTGTGTGTTTGGCTCCTCAAATCATTGCACAGGTGCTTTGCAGATACAAGAGTCACCCTAATCAGCCCCCGGCCACCCCACCAGCCCACATAGTGTACCCAGAGTATCTGCTGCCTAATCATGGACTTCCAACAGCCATAACAGAACTCATTATACTGGGAAAATTGCTTCCCATCCTCTAATGTGCTCTGGTGGCATCCATGGGGACCTGGACCCCAAACACTGCTTAAAACTGACCATAAAATATTTAGAGCCAGAGATATTACTTTGAAAATGCTTAGACATGAAGAACTTTACCCAGAAAAAGACTCCAATCCTGCTCATTAGAGCAATGATTTAATGGGGTACCCATTGTAGAGTATTTACTCTAAGATAATGTGTTACCAGCAGTAAATTAAAATATAAATTAGTGGGGGGAGAAGAGAACTTTGAAATCAATTGGATCAGTACACGTACACAAACATATTTTACTGTGGTAGTATTTCCCTTCTGAAGCTAGACACCAGCAGCAGGGCCTGTCAGTTGTCATTGACTTGGGTCTGTGCAAGCCTGTGATGGGGTGTTTGTGATTATTTTTATTGCCCCCACCCCCCTTTGTCTTTTCCCCAAACCAGGGTAATGATTACAGTAAAAGCTGCTATTACTACAAGGAGGGTTTTTTCCATCGAAGTTTAGAGCTCAACTGCTAACTAGTTGGAGCACAACAGCTGTTCCACCTGGGAAACAACTGATTAACTGATTCCATAAGAATTATTGTTGTTAAAAACAAAGCAATCTATTTCCACTCAGTCCACTCTGACTCATAATATCCCCATGTAGGATTTTCTGAAACTGTCCATTTTTACATGCATAGATGGCATCATCTTTTTTTCCAGAGTAGCTAGTGGATTTGAACTTCTGACATTATGGTTAGCAGTCCAACAACATTAAATCCACATAGACATCAAGGCCCCTAGTTGTTACTGTTATGTTTCATCAACTCAATTATGCTTCCTAATGATCCCATGTATAAGAGAATAAAATGCTGCAAAATCTGACACCATCACAGAATCATTAACATATTTGAGTCCATTGTTCCAGTCCCTGTAAATATATTCGATGAGGTCTTCTTTTGTTGATTGTCAACCAAGCATGATGTTCTTTTCCAGGAATTGACTCTTCCTGATGACATGTCCAAAAAATAGGAAACAAACTTTCACCATCCTCACATTTATGAAGCTGTCTGGTTATACTTCTTCCAACATAGATTTGTTAATCTGGAAGTCATGGTGTGCTTAAAATTCTTTGCTAAGAAAGGATATAGAAGGTATATACCTGGGGAAGGAAGAGGTGAAATTATCATTATTTGCAGATGATATGATTTTATATATGGAAAACTCCAAAAGTTCCACAAAGGGATTACTGGAAACAATAGGGGAGAATGGCAGAGTGGCAGGATACAAAATCAACAATCAGAAGTCAATTGGTCTGCTGTACCACAGATGATAAGACCACAGATGAGGAGATAAAAAGAGAGGTACCCTTTACAAAAGTCAAGCACAAAATTGAAATATCTAGGGATATACCTGATAAAAAGAACAAAAGACCTATATGAGGAAAATTATAGAATATTATTACAAGAAACCAAGAATGACTTCAAGAAATTGAAGAATAGCCCATGCTCGTGGATCAGAAGACTCAATGTAGTAAAGATGACAGTTCTACCCCAGGCACTATTTAAGTTTAATGCAAGTACCATCCTCCTTCTTCAAAGAAATGGAAAAAAATGATGACCAACTTCAAATAGAGAGGGAAGAAGCCAAGAATTAGTAGATAACTCCTCAAGAAGAAGGACATCATGGGAGGGTTTGCCTTACCTGACTTTCGCATATACTATATAGCCACAGTGGTCAAAACAGCATGGTATTGGCATAATGACAGATACTCAGACCAATGGAAAAGAACTGAAAATCCAGAAATAAAAACACAAACATATGGACAACTGATCTTTGATAAGGGGCCAGAAAGTATCAAATGGGAAACAGATGCCCTTTTCAATAAGTGGTGCTGGAAAAAATAGATATCTACCTATAGAAAAATGAAGCAAGACCCTTACCTCATTCCATGTACTAGAATAAATTCAAGGTGGATCACAGTCCTTGAAGCAAAACCCCAAACTATTAGGACCATCAGTGAGGGAATTGGGAAAAACTGGCACAGGGATTACATAGGCTATCAGAAATAGGGAAACACACAAACACAGAGGAGGTTCAAATAGACGAATGGGATATACTGAAGATAAAACACCTGTGAACATCTAAAGAATTCACCAAGAGAGTAATAAGAGAGCAGACAGACTGGGAAAACATCTTTAGCAATGACAAATCAGATAAAGGCTTTATTACTAAAATTTACAATACCCTGATAGCTTCCAAAAAGAACAAAACTGTCTGCCCACTGAGGAGGTGGGCAAAGGAGTTAAACAGAAGGTTCACAGAGGCAGAAATCAGAGTGGATAATATATATGGAAATGTTCCCTATCATTAGCCATAAAAGAAACACAAATCAAAACAACAATGAGATACCATCTAGCACCCTCAAGGATAGCTCAATTCAAAAAGTAAGAAAGTAACAAATGTTGGAGAGGTTGTGAGGAGATAGGGTCACTTATACACTGCTGGTAGACCTGCAGATATGTACAGACACTATGGATATTAATTTGAAGATATCTAGAACAGATGGAAATTGAGCTACCATATGACCCAGCAATTCCCCTTCTGGGCATATACCCAGAAGAGACAAGCAACAATCCATGACCATAGATCTATACCCCAATGTTCATCGCAGTACAGTTCACAATTGCAAGGAGTTGGAAGCACTCCATATTCCAATCAACTGATGAATGGATTAAAAAGCTGTGGAACATACAGACAATGGAGTACTATGTATCACTGAAAAGCATGATGAATGCATGAAGCACATCACCGCGTGGAAAGAACTGGAGGAAATTATGCTAAGTGAAGTTAGCCAAGCACAAAAGGACATGTACAATATGAATCCGCGGAGGTAAGCATAATAATAATTTTAAAATTGGAAAGGGGCATCGGGAAAAAACTACTATATAGAGAAAATCCTGGGAGAAGGCCCTGGTAATATGGCAAGGGCCAGATCAAATCTAGGGCTACATATGGAAGCCAACTAGGGAGGAGGGGCGAGGGGGGCATTTGTTGATGTGCAGAAAGGGAAGGGAGCACTAAACCATCAAAGGGGAATAAATTGTTCATATCTCCACAGGGAAATAGGGAGCAAACTTAAACCTGTAGAACCAGGATGTGAATGCAGCACAAAAGCATGGAGTGGAGAACCAGTAGAGGGACCTGACAACACGACCCCAACCCCAACTATAGGGGCAGCCACCTCTCTACCAGAAGAATTTGCCTTAGAGGTCAGCACTGAAGCTGAAGCTTGGAGAATGAGATATGCCTGACCAGACCACTATGAAATACGGCTACCCTTGCTGACCCAAGGTCTATTGGGACCAGGATGAAGAAACGGGGTCAAGATTATACCCTGTCAGACACAACCACACCATTGCAAAGTACTAAGAGTGTGAAACAGAGCATGGGGTTCCAGATGGAGTCCAAAGAATATACTTTGGGGCCAGGGTATGGCACCCCATCTGACTCAACCAGAGGTCACTCTGGAAGGTCAGCTACAGACCTTGAATTTTATACAGGTTTTTATATTGCTATTATTTTTATTATTCTTTTACATATATGTATAGCACATTGAGGGGTTTTCTTGCTGTTGTTATCATTGTTTTATTTGCCTCAGTTGCTTCATTTTAGGAGGCCTTTTTTGTACATATTGTTACCTCTGTAAGTCTATCTAGACCAGATAGGCTGGACAAAGAGTCTGGAGGTGAAAAAGACAGGACTGATGGTTCCAGGGTAGGGGACATGGAAGAAGGGGAGGAGGGATAAAGGTGGTGATGTCAACCAGTGTAGGAAAAAGGGAATAACAATTGATACAAAATCAGTGACAAGGTGGGTGAGAGATGGCCAATAGGGATTGATTAAGACTAATGTAACAGAGAGAAAATACTGAAGCCCAAATGGAGATTGAGCATGATAGTGTGACAAGAGGGAAGCAAATAGAAATAGAGGAAGGAACTGGGGGATAATTAACATTTATAGAGGTTCAAATACAGGTATGTACATAGGGCTATATATTTATAAGTGATGATGGGGAAAGAGATTAACGTGCATACTTATAGGGTTAGTAGTAGGACAACAGATGGGCATTGGATCTCCACTCAAGTAGTTCATCGGTGCAAGAACGCTTTGTTCTATTAAATTGACATTCCAAGATGCTCACCTTTCCTACACGATCACTGAAGACAAATGTGTGCATAAGCAAAGGTGGTGAAGAACGCTGATGGTGGCCAGCTATCAAAAGACGTAGCATCTGGGGTCTTAAAGGCTTGAAAGTAAACAAGCAGCCATCTAGCTCAGAAACAACAAAGCCCACATGGAAGAAGCACATCAGCTTGTGGGATCATGAGGTGTCAAAGGGATTAGATATCAGGCTTCAAGAACTAAAAAGCATAACATTGAGTGCTCACTTTCCTAATATGATCGCCGAGGACAAATGTGTGCATAAGCTAATGTGGTAAAGAAAGCTAATGGTGCCCAGCTACCAGAAGATACAGCATTGGGGTCTTAAAGGCTTGAGTAAACAAGCAGCCATTCAGCTCAGAAGCAATAAAGCCCACATGGAAGAAGCACACCAGCTTGTGTGATCATGAGGTGGTGAAGGGATCTGGTGTCAGGCATCAATGAGCTAAAATTATATTGTTATTAATGAAGGAGAGTACAGATTGGGGACTCAAAGCCCATCAATAGATAAAGTGACATCCTGTTGCAGAGGGGTTACAAGGAGGAGATGAGCCAGTAAAGATACAGTGAAATATGCAACTTTCATCTAGTTCCCAAATGCTGCCTCCTACCCAGTATCATAACCCCAATTCTATCACATAAATCCAGCTAGACCAGGAGATGTACAGTGAAGTTGGAAACATGAGAGATTTAGGATAGATGATCCATCAAGACTAGTAATAGGAGTGGTAATACCAGGAGGGTGGAGGGATGGAGGAATAGAAAGGGAGAACTAATTTCAGGGATCTACACGTAGCCTCCTCTCCGGGACACAGACAACAGGGAAGTAAGCGTTGGGACACATTGGACAGTGTACAGTATGAAAATAATAACAATTTTTAAATTACCAAGCATTCAAGGGGGGGGGGAGGAAGGTAAATATAGGGAGCTGTTACAGGGGGTCTGAAGGGAGGGAGGATGTTTTGAGAGTGATGATGGCAATAAGTGTGTAAATGTGGCCTGCATACAATTGATGTTTGTACGGACTGTGATGGGAGTTGTATAGGCCCCCAATAAAATGATTCATTAAAAAAAATTACAAGCTTGACTTTCAGAAAAATGGTGCCCATTTTGTGCTCCCATTGTTTGGCAAAAAAATCAAGAGGTAAGGAGGCCAAACTTGGGAAACTGGGGCTAGAATTAGAATCCCAGTAGCCCAGGGTTCATGATTCATACTTACCCTTTCAAGTTTCACTCATGGAGTGTTTGGAAAGCCTGATTTCCCTCTCCCCTGTTAGGACCAGAGTGGCTGCATTGGTCAATCCTCCCCCCCTCCTCGCAAATCACCAGTGTGGTGTGAAATCCCCAGCTGTGGGTCATACTCCCATGCACCACGGAAAACCTTCAAAAGCCAGCCTGGAAGCTCACCCAGGTCCAGAGGGAGTCTTTAAGTCTCCTTTTCCAGAACCAGAGGGACAGTGTTGGTCATCCCTTCACCCTAGTTCTGCATGCAGCCCACTAGTGTAGTGTAATTAAAGATGAGTAGACACAAACTTAATAAATCAGACAGTAGCTATGCACTACAGGGATCATTCCAGGGCAGCAGCTGGGTCACGATCCCTTTGGAGGTTCAGTGACTCCTTCACAAGGGTCACCTAAGACCACTAGAAAACACATATTTCCTATGGTGTTAGGAACCCAAACTCCGCTCCTCTATCTTCTACAAGTGAGTCCACATGGAGATATGTCCACATGTGAGTAACAGGCATGAAGAGTAACAGGCATGAAGACTGTTACCCATGCAACACCAAGCTTCAAGACAAAATTTCACTTATTTGGAATTAGAAATAAAAATTTCAATGATGAAACATACAACTTTCCTCTAGTTTTTCAATGCTTACTTCTCCCCATTATCATGATTTCAATTGTACCTTACAGATTGGGCTAGACTAGGGGATGTACACTGGTACCAACAGGAACTGGAAACGCAGGGTCTCCAGGACAGATGATCATTTCAGGACCAGTGGTGTGTGGTGTTAGTGGGAGGGAGGAGAGGAGGTGAGGTAGAAAGGGGAAACCGATTATAAGGATCTACATATAACCTCTTCCCTAGGGTACAGACAACAGGGAAGTAGGTGAAGAGAGACATTGCACAGTCAAAGATATGACAAAGTAATGATTTATATAAGTTATCAAGGGTACATAAAGGAGGGGGGATCAAAGAGGGAGGAGGAAAATGAGGAACTTATACCAAGGGCTTAAATAGAAAGCAATGTTCTGAGAATGATGACAATAAAAGTACAAATGTGCTTGACATACAGTGGATGCATGTATGGATTAGGATAAGAGTTGTATGAGCTCCCAATAAAATGATTTTTAAAAAAGAAATAAAAATGTCACAATTTATAATTACATATTATTTTGTGATTAATCACTGTGCTTTAATTAGTCTCAATTTATGACAGTGAAAATATATCCCCCATATCAGACATTTACATTATGATTCATAACAGTAGAAAAATTTGTTATGAAGTAACAATGAAAATGATTTTATGGTTGGGGGTCACCACAACATGGGGAATTATATTAAAGGGTTGTGGCATTGGGAAAGTTGAGAACCACTGTTCTAGGGGATCAACCCCAGGCAACAGAAATTCATTAGACTGTCTACCCAGACCAAAAGAAACTAGAGAGAGACCCCACAGACCCGGTAACCCCAACAGTAGGGATTTCTGCTCGTGTGAGTTGGCATGGCATCCGAGAGTAGACATAGTGGAGAATGCCCATGACCCCCAGACCCACTAGACCAGCCTTGTCTCCATTCCCTGGAAAACAGTGTGGCACCGATCCTGATACCAGGGCTCCCTAAAAATCCTTACAAAACATTACAAACTTTGACCATTCAGGGGCTTCTCTTTGTTTGTTTCTTTAACTCCTCT
>PVJH01015586.1:0-53028 GCA_004026705.1 Nesogale talazaci | reverse complement strand
GAAGGTCAAAGAAGGATCAATGCATTTGAATTGTGGTGCTGGTGCAAAGATATTAAGTACCACAGACAAGCAGTAGCAAGTACAAAGAAAAAACAAATAGGTCTTAGAAGTACAGGCAGAAGGTTCCTTAGAGGCCAGAAGGGAAAGACTTTGTTTTACATGCTTCGGACATGTTGTCAGGGGAGATCCCTTCCTGGAGATTATGGAAGTAGAGGGGCAGCCGAAAAGAGGAAGGTTTCGGTGGTAGTCACCTAATCTGGTGTCAATTTGAGGATTAAGAGTGTGGGGCTGGAGTCTAGCCTGTCCATCTGGAGATAGCCAATGAGACCTTTATGTGGGCGTGGCCTTCTCCTGAGAATTCTGGGAAATGTGGTAATGCATTCTTGGAGGTGGAGACGCTGTCTCTCACAGCTCACTCCATTGGATACTTTCTACTGACAGCACTTGCTGCCCGAGAGACTCAATTGACAAGGCTGTCTCCCTTCGAGACATCCCTGAGAAGCCACGTAGATCTACTCTGCTGTGGCCAGAAACCTGGACCTAGAGAAGCCACGTGGAGACTCCTGCCAGCGCTGAGATGCTTGCCATGCCACTGGATCCAAAGACTTTCCACCTACTGGCTTGTGATCACCTTGCATTGGTGTCATTGCATGGTGTCTCAATGCTCAATTCCTCTTGTATATAAACCTCTCCCTTATATACATATGCATGGTTATGAATTTGCTTCTCTATTCTATTCAGACTAACACAGTGTCCCATAAGATGAAGTGTGACACAGTGGTTGTAACAGGGGCCAAGCATAGGAACGATTATGAGGATGTCACAAAACTGGGTTGTATTTCATTTTGTTGCACATAGGGTCACTTTGGATTGGAACAGACTTGATCACACCTAACAACATGACACAATACATATAATCCCCAAATCCCTCGATTTAGTATATATTCTAAAGAAATAAGAGGCACAACACACAGATATACACACTAATGTCCACCACAATGTTCACGATAGCAAGGAGGTGAAACAATCTAAATGCCAATTGATGGGAGAAAGATAAATAAGCTTTGGTACATGCACACAATGGATTACTATAAAAAAATAACAATGGATCTGTGAAACACCTCGTGGCATGAATTAATCTGAAAAACATCATGATGAATGAAATCAGTCAAACAAAATATGATAAATATTCTATGAACCACTGTTTTTTTAATTTCAAGAAATTTTCACACTGAACAAGACAGACTTTGATGATTACCAGAGGTGGAGAGAAAGGGGAGAAGGAGGGAGGAACAGGATACAGAGGTTAAACTCCAAACCAAACCTACTGCCATTGCGTCAATTTGACTGCTAACCAGAAAGTCAACTGTTTGAAATCACCAGTCACTCCATGGAAAACAGATGAATCTTCTATTCCAGTAAAATTTATTGTCTTGGAAATCCACAGCTACTCTATTCTATAGCATCTCCATAAAATGAGAGAGGATGGACAGGTGTTATATGGGTGAGTGGAAAAACAAGATCCAGCAAGCTAGATACCATGATGGAAACAATAGGAGTTTTTTGATGAGGTGCTGAATAGGAAACTGATGTTATGCTTTGTAAACTTCACCTAATTCACAATAAAACATTATTTTTAATTATTTCATTTTTTTCTACTTTAAGAATATTACTTGGATATTTTAAGTCTACAACAAAGAGGAATTTGGGCAACTTGTTCATTCACTTTCTTTTTTGACAATCATGACTACCAAAAAAAGGAGAACAAGAATAAAAGAATTTGAATATTACAAAGCAATTCAATATATAAGTGTGATGGGAGACCAGCCCCTAACACTATCACTGGTTTGATAGGCACAATTGTACAGTTATCATATATAAATATTATAGTAAAGTCATAGAGAATAAGAGTTAAAAAAAAGGAATCAGACACATTTCTTGGTAGCATGCTAACCTCAGTCCTTGGTGATCCATGTAGGAATGTGGGGAGAGGAGGAGGGGGCAGAAGAGCTGATTTATTTCCAACCAAGGCTTATAAGTCTTTGGGGGCACAAAAGTCCCCCTGATTACAGATGACCACATATGCAACAGGAGGGGGTTGTGTCATAGGCAATACAAGGAATAGGAGTTGAGTGAGCGAGGGTTGTACATGCAATAGGAGGGGGAGGGTTTAGGAGGACACATGTGACAAGATAGACAGACCCTAGACTCAATATGGCAGCCTAACCTTGGTCATCCTTGAGTGGGCTCAACCTTGCCTTTGGGCTCTCCTTCAAGAGAACAATCCACTACCCTTATCAGACAGACGGGAGTGGATCCTACTTAGGATAGGACAGACTATACAGTCTGATTGCTCTAGATGGCTGATAACCCTTAGGAAAAATAACCTCTGGACTGTTTCTGTTGACCTCCATGTTCAGTCATTTTACCACATATAGCAGGCAGTGTCTTAGGTTTGGTACATATTTGGGGGAGACAAGTTGAGAGAAATATTTCTGTATCCCACATAAAAGTGAATTCATATAATAGAATATTCAGGTGTGAACTACATAAGTGGACAAAATGAACCCTGTTAATGTGATTTTTTTTTCTAGTTTTCAGCAAGATGCACGGTAAAGTATTCTCAGGAAATTCCATGGACACATATAATTTGTAGGATAATGTTTCTAATGTCATGTTGCTAGGCCCTCCTTGGCCCAATCTCATTCAAAGTTTTTTAAAAAAAAATGTAGACATTGACATCTGTGACAACCTTACTTAGGTTTGTACAATATAAAAGTAGGCTAGGGTGCTTCATGTGCTAAATGGAAGAACCAGGAACCAAAAGAAATAGTAAACTGGAGCGATGACCAAATCAAACATGATTCAACTTCACGGTGATGCATGTAACCTGTATTTGGAGCTAGAAAGTCAAATTTGCCAAAATATAAAGGGAGCAGGTGTGATTTTTGTGTTGGACTGAATTTTCTAGAGAAGTAAAACTCGTAGCATTTATCTAAGAAGAGATTTAAATCAAGAGAGCCGTCCACACAGCAATAGAATTGGCAAGCCAAGTCTGTTTTAGTCAGCTCTGCAGGTCAGGTGCTAAGCTGGAGGCACGCAACTGCCTGGACTCATGAGTCAGTGACCAGGAAGATGAACTAGGAGTTGGGAAAACCACAGGTGGGTAAAGACAAAGTAGAGTGAATGCAAAGTCAGCAGGCACTGTGGCAGGTCACCAGTAGGTCACCAAGGGCTGACAGGCAACAAGGTGGGCTGCCGGCGCAGTTCCCAAGAAACAATGGCAGCAAGAAGAAAAAGGGGATCTATTTATATGCATGCAGTAGGCCACGTTCCCACGGAGACATCAGGCTAGGATCCCAGTAAGGGGTCGTTTTGCTACACCGGACAGTCTGAAGTTGTTTACATTATATTAGGTCCAAACAAGTGAGGATCTCGGCCCAGCTAAGTTGACATAAAACTTAATTGTATTGGCTTAAATATAATAATTATGAAAAAGACAGGAATTTTAGCTGATTGTGATTTCATAGAATTATGTAACTTGAAGGCCCATAAAGAACATCCTCCAATATCCTGAAAGAAAGAAGAATAGACAGAGTTTTCTATGCCCCAGATAATATAATCACAGATGTATAGAAAATGTTATTATTGTGGCCCTTTGAGTCTGTTCTAACTAAGAGCAACATTATGTGATCCAGGGGAACTGTCCCACTGGGTTGAGACCTAGACTATAATTTTTTTTCAAGAGTAGATCACCATGTCTTTTCTCCTTTGAAGCAGCTGGTGGAATTGAACCTGACCTTTGGTGAACAACCAAACTACGCTGTAGGCCTTTCCTGACTCACCCAATGTCCAGAGGGGATGAACCTAGGAGAAAAGCCAGGAATGGGGAAGATCATAAATTGATAGAGATAGAATTGAGTGAGTCCAAGGTCAGCAGTATATGTACACACACACACACACACACACACACACACATCAAGGAAATGGTGTACACATTTGTACAAGCAGCGGTGTTCAGTCTGGTTCACGTTCATGGATAAGATGTTAAATGAGAGGTTTTTCCTGACTCCTTTAATGGCCAGGACTGGTGAAACAGGGAGCAGGAATCCCACAGGTTGGTGGAGGCAGAGTTAAATTAAGCCAAGGTCAGCCGGTAATATGTCAGGCTGCTGATAGCGTAGCATTAATATAGCCAACCATCAGCTCAAGTTCAACGAACCAGAGGTCAAGGAGACAATGCAGCACCCAATTCAGCAAGACTGCCTGACTTCTGCACATGTGAATAGGCCACATTTCCAATACAATTTGCATCAATGCCATGACCTGACTAAGGGGGCTAGCGCTACACCCTAGTCTTCCCACAGCTGCTTGGCTGCTCACAGCATTATCAAATCATAGGAGAGATCTCAAAAATCAAACGACTTGTGAATCCTAACCCAGGCAAATTGATACAAAATTGAACTGTCTCACGTCATGTATAAATTAAGTATGATGATAGAATACAATCATGATGTACACATTTATTCATATTAAATCATGCAGAATCCCCTTGTTCTGCTTGAATGACCGCTTCTTGGTCTATGTTTAGCCCAAGGAAGTGTTCTAGAATCCCCATTTGTGTTGACTTAATTAGCGTTCTATAATTTTTTTCCCCACATCACTGCCCTGGTGGGAGTAGGAAGACCAGCCTTGCTCCTGGAGAGCTGCTGCTGGATTTGAACCGTCAATCCCACACACAACCACTATGCCACCAGAGCTCAGCTGAATGTTCTATAATTTATCTCTAGATTAAGGTGACAGACATCCCGCTTTTTAACAATTTAACAACGTCCCTGGCATTTTAAAATTAAAATAAATATATTACAATACTACTTTTGTGTTCTATGAAAATTCATGTTGCTCCATACAGGCCAAAGTTTTCATCAAAACACAGCGCCCCACCCCAGTCAATGGTGTCCCGCTTAAAATCTGGTCACTTTACAGAGTTTAGATTCTAGTATTCATTGCAATGACTATGCAGAAACTCGCAGACAAAATTCAGGATTAAAAGATTTATAAAGGATGTTAACAAATTGCAGGTCCAGTGTGTCCTATTGAGTTAAATAAAATGAGTTAAAATGAAATCAATGGCAAAAACAAACAAACTCACTGAAATTGAATCAATGCCAATTCAGAGAGACCCTGAAGGGCAGGGTAGAAGTGCCCTGTGAGTTTTGGGACTGTAACTCTTTTTTCCCCCAACAGTTTTATTGCCATTTAATTCACATATCAAACAAATCAATAGTTCAATTACATCAAAGAGTATCACAATCAGTTTTAGAATATTTTCTTCCTTTTTTTATTCACAGTTATTAGTTCCTCATTTCCCCTGAATATTCCCTGCTATATTCCCAAGGAACCATTAATCTAGACACTGCCTCTATAGTTTTACTTATCCTTTATTTCATATATAGGAAAACACTTAAAAATAAACAAGAATAACAAAGTACAGTTAAAAACCTCAATTGTAAAGGAAATATTAAAAACTACAACAAATGTAAATGAATCATAAGGAAGAACAAATGATGGGGTGCTAAATTTTAATCTAACTACATCAGTAATAATCCACTTTCCAATGCATTCTGCATGTTAGCAAGGAACATCCTTGGTCATGACCAGAAAGGGTTCGCCAGGAGCTTAATTCATGTGTAATTCCCCTTCACTTTCTATTTTTAACTTAAATAGCTTTGAAATGGGTCTAAATGGAGATGAAGTGGGAAGGCGTTACATTTCGACCTCACTATATCTGCCATAATTGACTTTTCCGTGTTCTCTGTCTGATCATAGGGCTATTCATATTCTTCCACTATAATCAAGGGCATTCAACGGAGGCAAAATCCCTCTGTGGACCCTGCAAATGGATTTTGGGTGTCCAATATCATCCAGACCCTTTTGCAAACCAGGTGTTCACAATTTAAATTCTGAAACCATTCTTTCTTTTAGAGTGGGGTTGTATTATTTGCAATCCTCGGATCACACAGACTGGGGTGCTTCTTCCATGTTGTGAGAGGTAGGCTCATTGTGCCAACATAGGCAATGAGCACGTGGGGTAACTGAAGGGCGGAGAGATAAATGGCTCCACGAGCCTCTCCCTTCCTGTTCTCTTGCTCTTGGATCAGTGTGCAGCTCCCTTGCTTGTTCTGTGCTTCCATTTGCAAGCTACACTCCCTGTGGGACACCTAATCCAAGGACTGTGCTGCTTAAGTTGACGTTTCTTCAAGCCCTGCTTCATCATGCTGCTGGAATAGACATCTCTTGAGCTGGGGACTATTGGACCCTGTCATCTGGCTGACTGTTGGTGACCTGCCTTGCTGTTTGCTGCCTATGGCCGGATAGCCTTATTGCTCTACAGAGGATTACCTGATAGCCCTCAAGACTTGAAGGACTTCCAGTGTATTAGCTATCTCTCGCAAGTTGCACCAAACTATTCAAACTGCTTCATAGATTAATTAGCTGTCTATTTCTTATGTTAGATATTTAGCTCTCTCTCTCTCTCTAATATATATATATGTATGTATATATATATATATATATATATATATAATTAGTGTCCTGGTTTTGTTCCTCTAGAGAACCCTAACATAATATATAAACTTTATTGACACTTCCTAGATGGCTGTTTGCTTGAAAACAAACTTTTAGGATCCCAAATGCTGTTATTTCGGTTAGCTGGGCACCATCTTATTTCTTCACCACACTTCGCTATAGCACCTATATCTTTAGTGATCTCCTTATGAAGTCAAATATCAAGCCAGGACGTATTATAAGAATGAATTGTTCTTAGATTGGGGCTAGAATTAAGTGCAAACCCTAAATCTATTCTTGCATGTATGATTTATATATGTCTCTGGTTGACCTTAGAGATATCATTGTTATTTTTGTGTGTGTGGCATCACTGCCCTGGTGGGAGTAGGAAGACCAGCCTTGCTCCTGGAGAGCTGCTGCTGGATTTGAACCGTCAGCCCTGTGGACTCCAGTCCCGTACACTACACTAAACTACCAGGGCTCACCCCATCATTGTCATTTTGTGTTCAGGAACGTTATCACTCATTCCCCTGGGGCATCATTTCCACTGCTATTAAATCAATGCTAACTTAGAGTTACTTTATAGGGCAGACTAGAACTGCCCGATTGTGAGTCTCCAAGCCTGCAAATCTTTACAAGAGCAGAAAGCCCCATCTTTCCCCTGTAGAGCTGGTTGGTGGGTTTGAACAGCCGATCTTGCAGTTAGCAGCTGAATTCACAATCACTCTACATTGGTGGTGTCTTTATTTGAGCCAATAGTATGGAAATTAAAACAATGTGGATAAAAGGAAATGATATGAGTGTGGGCCAGCTATGAACCACAATACATGAGTCATTGGCTTGTATGGATTAAACTCTTACGTGATTAGGCACTGTATCAACAACAGAGGTTGGTGATGGAGAAAACCAGCCAATAATATTCATTCACAGCAGCAGAGCCATGCCTACCAAATACATACATCATCATGAAACCAGGAGGGCATTAAAATAGTAAGGATATGGTAGTTCCAGGGCATCGTTCATTTGGGCACTCTCAAGGCAAGCGATTCAAACCAAAGTCCAATGTCTTCCAGTTCTAGGTCCTTGCGTTAGCCGTTTTCTGTGTCTTCTCATACTAGGGAGTCCCAGCCTTAAGTCTAATGGGTACAGGTGAGTTTGAGGGAAAGCCCAGTTCACTTAGTGGACTTTCATATCAGGTCCTTCTAGTGTGGCCTATAAAGGATGTTGTGTACCTCTAAAGAACCATCTAATGTCCCACTAGTCTATAGCTGGGGCATGGACTGGGTCACCAAGGGCTACCTAGAAACACGGTGAAGAGTGTCCACTTAGGAACCTAGTATGAGGTCTCTTCTCCCCTTGGTTCCCATAAGTATTGCTAAACATTTTTTTCTACCCCTGGGGAGTTGCTCCTCCTCATTTCCCTATTAACAGTTACAATTGCCTACTTGGAGACTTACCTGTCCCATCCTTCCCCCATTTTGTTCTGAGTTTCCAGTAAGTTTCCTTACCATTCTATGGGAGTTTCTGTTGGATTGGAGTGACCTTAGCACCATTTTTTATGGAAGCAACTGAATAATATTTTCCCTCCTCCCAGATTTGAACCCATTTTTTTGTTTGTTTCTTTGGTTAATTGGGTGGGTGGGTGGGTGGTTTTTCAAGACTATAAGTCTCTAAGGTAGTAGAGAGTCCCATCTTTGCCCTGGAGTGCTGGTGGTGGATGACCTTTAGGTAAGTTGCCCAATACATAATCAATATACCACGAGGCTCCTGAAATCCATGTGAGGATTTAGCAATTGCACCGGGAGCTCAAGCCCCTGACAATTGATGTACACATTTTGGTTGCAAAGAAGCAGAATAGGTGACTCCACAAACGCCTGTCAAGCACTCAAAACAGTAAATGACAGTAGAAGTCTGTGGGGGGAAATGGAATTGTGTTTTATAATTTCTATTCCTTTTGCGAACCTTCCAGGTGCTGTGGGTTGGGTATTGGGCTGCTAACAGAAATGTTGGAGGTTCAAGCCTACCAGTCATTCAGCAGGAGAGTGGAGGCTGCCTGTTCCTGTAAACATTTGCAGCCGGGGAAGCCCTGAATAGGGTGTCTGAGAGTCGGAACCAGCGAATGGGCTGCATGGAAGTGAACGTCTCTCACCCTCTTTGTGGAGGTGGAAAGTTGGGGTTGAGGGTCTTCAGACCATCGGATTGCATTCCCTTGTATAACTGAAGCTTTTTAAATGACAAGCCAGACCTAGAGAGTAGGAAAGTCTCCAGTCACCCTTCGCAGAAGCTCCCGAGGCACCTGTTCTGGAAAAGGTCACTGGTTTCACCTGCCTTGTGGCCATACCAGATGCTTGATAAGGTTAGCCAGAGCATGATATGGCAGTTCCGCTTAGCATGCATTCTAGACCCCAGGTCACGACACATTTTGGCTACAGCTTCGCTGGGATGAGTTTCCAGTGAGCCACCGCCTCCTTGTTGTTACATAGAACACACACGTCTCTCACACATGGGTGCTGACTTCACCGTCTTCCTGGCCCAGCGTCACCACGGGGCGACCCTTCTCAGCCCGAGGCTTCTTGGGCTCCAGGCGCGAGGCGAGCCTAGAGGAACTGGCACTGGCCGGGCGGTTAGAGCGAGGAGGAGGACGAGGACGAGGCGTTGTGGACTGGCACGCTATAGGGCAGTCCCTCTGCCTCCGTGTCAAGTCAGGCTCGCCTAGCGCCTCCTGTGAGCGCAGCCATTCCCTGCCCAGCTGGTTGAGCAGCCTCCTGCCCTCAACCCCAGGAAGGGGCCGGCTGACCATCGGACCACAGCACAGCGCTGGGGGTAAGAACCACAGACAGACTCCTGGGGCATGGCAGCCACTCGTTTTGAATCCACAGCAGAGCTCAGCCTGGGCTCGGCTCTGAGGATGAAGTGGGTCCTTGAGGGCCAGCTCAGAGCTGACCTGAGAGAATAAGTGTGTGTGCGTAGAGGAGGCCGGCAAGGCAGGGCGGATCTTTCCCCGACGTTCAGGGAGATGCTTCTGGATCCCCACTTTAAAACTCTTCAGCAGAGAATTCCCTTATCAAAGATGTAGGTCTTCAAGGTGCTGACCTTGTGAGTTTCTCTTTTTAAAAGCGCTGTTCATCAGCCCAGATTGCTTTTTATCCAGATGTCTCTAGTTTATTGAAGTTTTTGTTTGAATAAGAAGTGGGTAAGGAGAGCACTTTCAAAACCTTGCCGCTGTTTCCTGTGTTATGCGTAGCCAGTTGCTGGGTGGCCGATATGGAGAACAAGTGAGCTCCATCTGGTCTTCAGGAAGGAGAAGGTCACCCCTTTCTTTGGAAGAACCTCGTAGGAAACTCAGACATTTGATTGGAAAGTTAGTTAGGCAGGGGACTAACCCAAGCATAGCGGGGTAAGTTAAAAAAAAAAAGTATTGTACAAGACCATAAAAACTTTTATTAGACAGAATATGAAGTCATTGTTTCTCAAAACATCCACCCTGTTGGTCTCTGTATTTCTGAAGGGGATGGTTCCATCTCTCTAACCCTTTCCTGAAGAACTCTGCATTCTTCCATTCATATCACATCAAAATGGCTGTCTTGGCCTTTTTGAGGGATTCAAATCATATTCTTTGGGGATATTTTTGAAATTTTAAAGATGCCAGAACGCTGTTAAAGGGCAAGGCTGGGTCTGGAGGGTCAATGGACTAAGGTTTTCCAATGAAATTCACAGGACAACTCTTGCTACTCTATAAAAATGAGCAGGACTGGCACATTGATTGCCTTCTTGGGTAAAGTGTACCCTCGTGCAATCTTCCTTCTCTTTTTCTCAATGCAGCCTTCAGCTTTTCTAAACGTCTACCTAATAAGCCCCCATGATCATTCTTTGGCCTATGAGAAAATCTATCAAAACAACTGCTGGGTAACACCCCAAAGTAGTCACCAGAACCTTCTTAGCTGACATCTCTGCCTTGAATTTAACTTAGCCAGCAAACATCCTTGGAAGCCTGTGTTTGGATTGGACCCCCTTTTTAAGACACCCCAACAAGATTAAGACATGTATTACTGAAAGATTTTATCTGCAGTCACTCACAGATCAGAGATATGTTTAAATGCATTTTGTTTAGAATAGACCTATGAACAAATGAACTAGAATACTAGAAGCAGCATTTGGGCCCTTGTACATGAATGATTTCATACACAATCTGATATATAGGTACACAGCCACTTCTCATTTATCAATTATGGTTAGGCTCCAAAGACTAGTAGGGTGTTTTTTCCCTTTTCACCTCATTCATTTGTCTTATTTTTAAAAAATTACTTGTAAAATATGATCATGGAAATAACAACAGCTAATATTTACCAATGACAAGTCTAGTTATGAACTATTCCTCTGCAGAGAAATAGGCTTGATGGAGAGAGATAAAGCTGGGCTGTGTGACTAGAGGATCCATCGCACCATTACATCACCTCCTCCTGTGCTGGGTCAGAGCTTCTCTGCAGGAGCTGCTTCCAGGGCTCCACTCCTCACCATGCAATGCTCTGTTCTACAATCATGGAACCTGTTCTACAATATTTTCAGAACCTGTTCTGAAGAGTCACCATGTCACGAGGCTTCCAGAAAGAATGTTGGGAGCCTGGCTGAAAGCCTGGATACTCTAGGATGGAGGCAGCAGGTCCTTTCTGAGGCGTCTTCCTTTCCTCTTGTATTTTGGGTCACATGGATGTGTTTTAATTTTCTTAACCTTATACCTGATCTTGCATGTGAACAGTGGATGGTCAGTGCCTGGTTATGAAGGGTTGACCGCTAGCCTGGCTTTTGCTAATTATATTGAGCTTCTGCATAGTCTACAGCCACAGATGTAATTAATTTGATTTCTGCCTCTGGCAAGATTCACAGACATACTCACCATTTATATTGTGAAAAAAGAGCATTTGCAATGAAGAAGTTGTTTGTCTTACAAAATTTTATCATGGAACTCCTAGCTTCATTTCCATCACAAAGAAAACATTTTCAGCTTGTAATCATTCGGCTTTGTTTCTAATTTTCACATTCCAATCACCAGTAGTTATCAACACATTTTGATGGCATTTTTGATCATTTTTAGACTAAAGGAAGTTAGGATTCTTCAGTTCTTCATTAGGAGCGGTTGGTGTGTAAAATTGAATCAGAATTGTATTAACCAAACTTCCTTTTTTGTGTATAAATATTGTATCACAGAAAGCATTGTATTTCAACAAAGATCCATTTCATTTAAAACATCTCCAAATTTTCCTATATTGCTCACTGTTGTAGCTTCTCATTTTTACCCATACCCCATTCAGAGATGAAGGTCCTAAAAGCTTAGCACTACCCATGTCTTTAAGATCAACTGTGCTTGGAAGAGAAGGCTCCTCCCCAGTCCTCGTTTGAGTGCTCCCAACGTGACAGAGCTCATCTTCTGACACTATCGGATGATGTTCTGTTGTGAGGTTTGTTCTGTATCAGACAATGTTCTGTTGCAATGTTCTACTCACAGGTCTTCAGGTACTAACAACACAGCAGAAGTGAATCACCTACTCCTCCTTCCTAGGGCCTTCTTAGTGGGAACTTCAGTCGAAACCTGTTCACCAGGGCCGATTCGACCCTGCTGGTATTTGAAAGACTGGCGACACGGCTTCCCGCATCAGTGCAACACACAAGCCAGCCCAGTGTGATAAGCTGACAGACAAGTGTTCAATATCAAGCTGTGCCTATAGAATTATGTAGCCATTTAAACATATTTGTGGACTGCTTATTCTCATAAGACTATGCTTCAAATAATAGCAAGTATAAATATCAGGTGCAAATGCAGATACAAATATAAGACGATCAATGCACACCCTAACGTTCAACATTGAATGCTATTTATTTTTCTAAATTATTTTATTGATGGTTAATATAGATATTGGATTCCCTAGTTCAATCGCAGCAAGCAGTATTGTTTAATTGCTACCGCAATCACTTTCAAAGCTTTCTTTTCCTTCCTAAACTTCTTGACATGTGCTCCCTTTGAACTGCCCCCCCCCAACCATATCCCTCACCAGCCCCACCTCCACCAGAAACTTTTATTCTACTTGCTGTCCCTACAACTTCACCTGGGTTTCATATACTAAAAAACATATAACAAAAATTCAAGAGGTCAACGTTGAACGTTATATATGAGCACAATTAAATATTCTAGAATTCTCAGTGTTCACACTGTCATATTTTAGATTTTCTGATATATTTATCACTTTCTTTGCTTTTGTATTTTCTTCAGCTTACATCTACCATCTGCTATGATGTTCCTGTTTGAAATCCTTCAGAATCCTCCTCATGTGTGTCTGATTCTTTTTGCCTGAAATGAGTTTATCTTGTCTTCCTTTTTCTTAATTTGTGGCAAATATATTTAAAATTATATAAATGCATACTATGTGCATTTAAATAAATTTATATAACGTGCATTTCTCTATATAAATAGCATCAATTGCATTCATTATGGTGTAAACTTGTTTTCATATTTCAGTCATGTTTTACATGATATACATATCACATGAAAGTTACATAACATTATTTTAGTTTAAATATTTTGCTATTGTTTAGTCTAGTTGTTTTCCATTGTAGGAAATCTGCCTCTGGCCGCTGCTTTGAATTTGTGTGTGGGGAGGAGGGGTGGAATTCTGCAGTTTTACTATGTTGAGAAAGTATGTGCCTGTGTGTGTTTGTAGACATGTGTGGATTCATGTGTGTATTCTTCTTACCGTGAAATTGAATATTGGCATCTAAATGTTCTTAGTCATGACACTTCTCATTTAACCCAATAACGCCAGAATGTTTAATTCCAGGGAAAATTTTTTGTTGTTTTTATTCTTTTTTTTTCATAGTTATCAGTATACATAACAACCAAAATATATTAAAATATTAAATATAATTTTGGTGCCAGATACGTTTTAATTAAATATATTTACTTAAATGTTACATAATTAAATTATTTAATTAGATGTCATGAAAACGTTGCACTTGCCGTTATGGGGTTAAAATAATATTATTGATCTAAAATTTTTCTGTTTTCACAAATCATTCTCCAGAGAGTTTACATCTCCCTCTATGGCTCAAGAAAATATTTCTTGGGGCTGAGCCCCGGTGGCATTGTGGTTGTGTGTGGGACTGCGGCCCACTGGCTTGGCAGTTCAAATCCAGCAGCAGCTCTCCAGGAGCAAGGCTGGGCCTCCCTCTCCCACCAGAGGACAGTGATGCCCACCCCCCAGAAAATGATTTCTCTACCTCCTTAACAATAATGAGTTTTATCAATCTTATAAGTTTTCATTTGTCTGATTAGAAAAACAAATAGCTCATTTGATTTACATTTTTTAGTTTGTAATGAGATTGATCAAATTTTTTTTATCATTATTGGATGTTAGTGGTAAAGGGGATAGCAAGAATATATGAATTACACAAAAGCCAAAGTAGACGTTAGGTATTGGAAAACTATCTCCTTTGAATTAAATCCGGTTTCCGTGGTTCATAAGCTAAGAATGATGTTTACAGGTGAACATTTGCAACCAACTTGATGATAGGAAACACTTAACTGTGAACCTCAATTAAATTGAGTATTATACCCTTCAAAGAATCCATTTTTAAAATCACAGGGTTGTGTTACTAAAAAAAAAAAAATTAAGGGCTGAGCCCCGGTGGTGTAGTGGTTGAATGCGGGACTGCGGCCCAATGACTTGGCGGTTCAAATCCAACAGCAGCAAGGCTGGGTAGCTCCCATGACCACCAGAGGGCAGTGATGCCAAAAAAAATTACACTTTGAATTGAATCAATTTAGCACTTATGGAAATTAGTTTTCCCTTTTATGACTATACGAATCTATTTTATAACTACTCATCATTATTCTAAAACTACCCACTCTTAGTCTATTGAAAATTTTATATAGGTGTATCTCAGGAATGCATTTGAATATACAGATCTTCTCTAAAGACTGTGTGTCATCTTAGCTCAAATGCAGGTCCCAAAGTTGTATCCTTTCGATCTTGACTTTTATAACCCCTCCTGATGTTCTCTGGGTCTTGGTTTTTACTTTAAAGAAAGATTTATCTTTGATCACTAAATACATTTTCAGCATTGTTATTGTAATTGTCAGTGGCATGCCTGAAGTGTGGTAATTTCTAATATTTCTATTCCAGAAAAAACCTCCTTCCTGTGGATTATTTTATCCTGTCTTATTTGATTTGTTTTAAATATATTCATTTGCAAATTTAATTTTTTCTATCCTAATATGATTTTTTTTTCTAAATGATTCTTGACAACCATATTTACTTAAATTATTTAGCTAGTAGACCTCCATGCAGTGCATCATTTAATTTGGAGTCTTTCTGTATCTATTACATCTTCTTAGACTAATCAAAAGGAGACTTTTTCTGCTTCACATTTCAATACCCATTCCTTTTTGTCTTAACCTATCTGAAGAATGCGGGTACTATGTGAATATTCCTTTTCTACTGCTTAGTGAGTGGTGACATAAGTTTGACAGCTGAGGCTATTAACTCTGGTGACTTTCCTAATTCTTTTTGGTGATACTCTTTGAGAGGGTGAACTTAAAACTTATCCTTACTTTTAGCATTCAAATTAAAGTAAATTAAAATTTTAAGTGCATAAGCCTATAATATAAGATGAAATATCATTGCCTTAGAGAAAGTGTTGGACAAAACAGATACTTCACATAAGAGAATAGTCCAGGATCTGAAAGTTATACTGTATGAAATAAACACTGTAAGGAGGTGAAAAATACATAAGCAGTTTTTAATGCCAATGTTCATAATTGTCAAATATCCTCTTTAGTAAAAGTGTATATTAAGACATGTGAATGTGTTTTTTTTCCTATCTAGTTACTTCATAATTTTGTTCAGGAAAAATTTGGAGACATTTACCCACAGATAAGACAACTACAAACCAAGAGATGGACAAGAAAGAAAAAATCTCAAAAACAAGGTAAATAAGATATAACAATAAGGAAATATATTGAGATAAATTTTCAGCAGTATATAGTTAGTGTTAAGTCGTTCTGACAATGACAAACTTAAAATGTCACCTTAGGATTGGGCGAAGGTTCTAAAGTAAAAAAAAAATTAAGGCGAGTGGTTCCTAACAAGCCTTTCTTGGTCATGCCAGGGTAGGGGGAAACTGAGAGAGTGATTACTGGATATGAGGAAGGAATGGACAACCGAGAAAATCCAGAGAGACAAAAAGCAGTGTTCTCTAATATTGGTCCCCTTTGTGACTGAGTAGCTTCACTCAGCATAATTTTCTCCATGTCCACGCATGACGTGAGGTGATTTGTGTTTTCTTCCATCTCTTTCAGAGATGTATAGCACACCATTGTGTGTAGGTACCAAAATTTTGTTGTCCAATCTTCTGCTAGGTCTTTGAGCTGTTTCCAATTTCTTGCTATTGTGAAGAGTGCTGACATGAAGATGAAAGTACATTTGTCTGTTTATGATATAGCTCTTACTTCTTTAGAGTATATACCCAGCAGAAGCATTGCAGAATTAAATGGAATTTCTATTCCCATTTGGTTTGGGATATCACTATATAGCTTTACACAGTGACTGTACATAACTTCTGACCCACCAGCAGTGGATGAGAGTTTCAATCTCTCCACACCCTCTTCAGCATTTGCTGCTTTCTGTTTTTCTGAAATGGGCTTGAAATGGGCTATCGATGTCAATAAAGTTGATATCTCATCATTGTTTTGATTTTGTATTTCCCACATGGCTAATGCTTATAAGCATTTTTATGTGTCTGTTAATCATTTGAATGTCTCCTTTGGTGAACTGTCTATTCATATCTTTTGCCCACTTCTTATATTGGGCTATTTATCATTTTCTTATTGAAATATTGCAGAATTCTATAGATTTTAGAGATTAGTTCCATGTCTATTGTGTCATTGCTAGGGTTTTTTCCATTCTGTGGGTTCTCTTTTCAGTAGGTAACTCTCCTCTATTATGCCTTCACTATGTTTGTTAGTCTGTGTATAGCCTACAAGAGGACCCTGAAGTTTGTTCCTATTTTTTCACTAATGATCTTTATTATTCTTGGATTGACATTTAGGTATTTGATCCATTTGAGTTAGTTTTCATACAAAGGGTGAGGTATTTGGTCCTGTTCCATTTTTCTCCATATAGAGATTCAATTTTTTCAGAGATCCAATTTTGTTGAAGAGACTGGACAGGTAATCTTTGATATAAGAGTGAGATTCACTAAATGGAGAAGAGTTGGTCTCTTTAACAAACAGTGATGGCAAAAGTGGATAATCATTTCCAGAAAAAAAATGAAACAGGATCCATATCTTTCACCACCTATAAAAACCAACGGGATCAAAGACCTAAATATAAAACCTAAAATCTAGGAAGACTCTCAAAGAAAAGACAGGGACGGCTTAGCCCCAGTGGCATAGTGGTTGTACGCAGGACTGTGGCCCCCTGGGTTGGAGGTTCAAATCCAGAATCAAGACTGGTCCTCCTACTCCCACCACCAGAGGGCAGTAATGCCCCAAAAACCAAAAACAAAAAAACAAAAAAAAAAGAAAGAAAAGAAAAGAAAGGGACAAACTTAAGAGTCCTAGTATATGACAAAAGAGAAATATTGGACATAACTAAGTAATATTCAAATAGCAGGATACAACCTAGATAACTGGGACCTCCTAAAAATTATGCATATCAAGAGACATCACTGAAAAAGTAAAAAGAGAGCCTACAGAATGAGAAAAAGGGTTTTGACAATGCCAATGGGCTAGTCGATAAAATGTACAGAAAAATTCAACATCTGAACAATGAAAAGACAAGCAGTACAAGTAAAAAATGGACTGAGGAAATGTCATGAACAGACACCTCACCAAAGAAAATGTTCATTCTAACAATGAAATACTCACAATCAATTATTCAAGAGATACTAATCAAAACAGCAAAGAATTATCATTTAACCCTAACATTAATAGCAAAATCCAAAAAGGCATATCATTACACATGCTTATGGAGTGACCAGAGTTCTCAGACATTGTTGGATGATATAAGGACCATTGACAATGAAATATTGCTTCATTGAGATGTTGAAAATAGAAATACTATATGATCCAGGAATCTCATGCATGTACATATCCTAGAAAAGCAAGAGCCATCACACACACACACACGTAAACACACAACCATGTTTATCACAGCATTATTCCCAATAGTAAAAAGATGGGAACCACTTAAATATCATCAAAAGATGAATGGCTCCACACACAATGGAGTACTATGCAATGTGAAAGTCTAAGAATGAATCTACTAAAGATCTCATAACATGAATGAACCTAGAGGATCTTTGCTTAGTGAGATTACTCAAGTACTAAATGACAAGTATTGAAGAATGGTATGACCTTAAAAGTCAAGAAAAAGTACACAGAGAAAGAACCGTTCTTTGACGATTACCAGATGTAGGAGAGGGAAGAAAGGTAAATAGAGGATAGGCACATGTGAACTTGCATGAAAGGAAAGGAAATACTCAATAGGAGGGGCATCAGCACAGAATCATTGAGGAAAAAGAAAATAGTTCGAAGAGCACACAAATTACAGCTAAAAACATACAGTCCTGCAATAACAGTAATCCATGAATGGATAGACACAAAAACTAAGCAGGCATGAAATAACTATACCTACCAATTTAGCGTTTTAACTACTACACACTCTATACAAATATTTGAGATCTGCTTTTCCAAGTGCCTGTGAAAAAAAATACCTGAAAGAATAAATAATATGAAGTTCAGGATTTGATCTTTATAATAAAGAGACTGTCAACCCTAGAATCTATTAATTCTTTGAAACTATTTCAATTATAAATGAGAAGTTTTAGGTAATGTGCTAACACCTCAATATTTTATTACTAGGTCTATGGGTTCATCTTCTTAGAATTGTTTTCTCTGTCATATTAGATCTTCAACCAATGTAGACCCAAGAAGCGATGTCCCATCACCAGAGAATCAACCAGAAACACGAGAAGAAAAGAAAACTGTGAGCCATGTAACATTTTCTGCATCCTTAAAATCAAAGAAGACAGGATCCATTGATGAAAATCAATACCCAGGCATGTTGATTTGCATTTTCTTTAATGGATCTGGAAATAAGTTTTTCATAGTCCTTAACTTGGGAATATCTGTGAAATATGTTGAAATACTAGAGCCCACTTTTAAAATTAAAATTGGGTCCTTTATGTACATCACTGCTGCTATTAGGGGTCATCAGATGGTCTCCAATTCAAGCCTCACAAGAGAACAAAATAGCACCCCGTCCCATGCCATCCTCACAATTGTCATGTTTGAGCCCAGTGCTGCAGCTGCTGTGCCCCTCCATCTCCTCCTCCAGGGGTTTCCTCTTCTTCACTGCTTTTCTACATTACCACACATGACGTCCTTTTCTGAGGACTCGTCTTTCTTGACAACATCTCCAAAGCACATAAGACAAAGCCTCTTTTCCCTCACTTCTTAGGAGAGCCTTGTATGTACTTTTTCCAACACACATATTTTCCCATCTGATGTACAGTGGCAATTTTCAATGCTATTTGCCAACATCACAAGTCAAATGCATCATTTCTGCTCCAGTCTTTCTCATTGATTATTTACCTTTCACAATGCTTACGAGGCAATTGAAGATACCTTGACTTGGATTAGTTGCCCCTCCGTCCTCAAAGTAGTGTGTTTGCTCTTTAATATTTTAAAGAGGTCTTGCATAGCACATTTGCCCAATACAATACTTAATTTTCTTTCTTAACTATACTTCTGTGACTCATGAAAATCAATTCAACCTGGTGAGATGGTGGAATCAGCTCTTCTTTGTGTTGTGACTCTGTGTTAATTCCATCTTCTTTTGATGCTTCTTACATCATTTGATATTTTTCCCAGAGCTTCTTTCTGTATTGCACTCTCAGTTTCATTGATTTCTTCAGTTCTTTCAGCTGGTGATAATGTGATATGCTGAACATGTTCTTCCTTCTTGTTTTTTTTTAAACCCCAGGTCTTTGCACATTTAGCTATAATACTTTACTTTTTCGTCTTGAGCTGCCCTTTGTAGTTTTCTGCTAATGTCTTTTTTTTTGGGGGGGGGGGCATCACTGCTCTCCAGTGGTGGGAGTAGGAGGCCCAGCCCCACTGCTAGAATTGAACCTCCGTCCCAGTGGGCCACAGTCCTGCGCACAACCACTACGCCACTGGGGTTCAACCCCGCTAATGTCTTTTCCTTCATCATTTATTCCAGTTGCTTTAGCTTCTCTTCATTCCCTAGCAAGTTTCAGAGTCTCTTCTGACAACCATGTTGATATTTTCTTAGGGTTTTGATTTTTTAATGACCTTTTGCTTTCTTCCTATACACTGTCCCTGATGCTACCCTAGAACTGGCAAGGTCTTCACACATTGATGCTCAATTTGTCAAATCTGTTCTTAAATTAAATCTATTCTTGATGTGTTCTTTCAATTCAAGTGGTATACGTTCAAAGTTGTATTTTTGCTTGTGTATATTTATTTTAATCCTCTTCAGCTTCAACTTGCACCTGTTAATGGTGCAGCTCATGGTCTGTTCTACTATCTGGCTCTGATTTTGTTTTGGCTAATGATATTAAGCTTCCTCACAATCCTTTCCAAGTCATTTAATCAACTTGATTCTTGTGTATTCCATCAGGTAAGGTCTAAAAGTAAGGTATCATTTGAAGTGTTGAAATAGATACTTACAATGAAGAAACCACTATTCCAGAAAAATTCTCTTATAGGATCTCTCTAGATCCTATCATCAAAGCTATCTTTCCAACTACTGATCCTTTCTCTTTGTTTCACACTTTCAAATTGCAATCATTAGTAATTATCAGTGCATCTTGATTGCATGATTGATCAATTTCAGACTGACTACATTGGTAGAATTATTTAATTGCTTCATTATTGACTTTAGTTATTGGTAAGTAATTTTGAATAATATTGGAATGGGAAGAAAGTAAAACAAAATAGATGAAAGAAGTAGGGGCCAAAAGACTTTTATAGAAACATAAATGTAGGCATGTATTTATGTAAAAGTATTAATAAATAATGATAGGGTATAAGTCTATGAACATATATTTATATGTTTAAGTATTAAGGTAGCATAAAGACATTGGATCTCTACTCAAGTCCTCCCTTGATGCACTAATGCTTTGCTCTAATAACCTGGCATTCTGTGATGCTCATCTTTCCAACAAAACTACTGAAGACAAAATGGGTGCATAAGCAAATGTGGTGAGAAAGCTGATAGTGCCAGTTATTCACAGATATAGTGTGTGGGGTCTTAAAGGTTTGTACAATTGACCATGTAGCAGGGAAGCAACAAAGACCACATGGAAGAAGCACACCAGCCTTGGTGTGCATCAACAGAATCAGATACCAAAAGACCCACAACAAGCCATCATATTGATGTGAATAAGAAGGGATTAGAGAGGAGACCCAAAACCCATCTGTAGACATTTGGACATCCCCTCACAGAAGAGTAACAGTATAGTACCATTGAAACACACAGTATCCCTCTAGTTCTTTAATACTTCCTCCCACCCATTATCACGACCCCAGTTCTTCCTTACAAATCTGGCTAGACAGGGCCATGTACACTGGTACAAAAAAGAACTCTCAAGAAATGGAATACAGGATAGACAAATCTCTCAGAAACAGTGATGGGAGTAGCAATACAGTGAGGTAGAGGGTATGTAGGGGGAGAAGGGAGGAGTAAGAGGGAACCAATTAAAGTGATCAATGTATAACACACCCCTACCTCCCAGAAGATGAATGACAGAAATGTAAGTGAAGGGAGACAGCAGATTGTGTACGATATAAATATTTTAATAATTTATAATCTATCAAAAGTTCATGAGGGTGGGGAAGAGGGGGAAAAAAGGAGCAGACACCAAGGCTCAAGTAGAAAGAAAATATTTTGAAGATGGTGATGGAAACATGTATAACTGTGCTGATACAATTGATGTATGGATGGTTCCAAGAGCTATAAGAGCCCCCAATAAATGGGTTAATTAAAATTTAAAAGCCGGGCTTCTTAATAGGTATGGAAGTGTCATGTTATCACATACCACATTATACTTCATGATAGACCTGGAAATGCTCTTTTTGATGATGAGTTCAGCAAAATTTCACTTGAATTTGTTATTCTCAGATAGCCTCACCTTTCTCCTGTGGAGCAGTTGGTAGGTTGAATCTCTGACCTTCCATCTAAATCCAGTTCTGACCAACAATACCACCCACGCTCCATAAGGACCCAAAGTAACAATAAAAATAGTAGCAGTAATGCCACCACCAGTAACAGTGGACATTCTGTATTGTATTCTGAGGATGCAATCATTAATGTTTGGTGAGAGAGTTGAGAAATGAAGGAGATGTCAAAGATAACATTTAGACCTCTGAGTTGCCATATACAATGGACAGTTGTGTCAGTCACTATAAGAAGTCTCAAAAATGAGTCAGGATTTCTGAATTCCAGGCTGTGGAGCAGAGCTTCTATCTTCAGAATGCATGATATGATTATATCTTCAATGGGGAAAAACTAGAAACATTCCCACTGAAAATAGGGACCAGACAAGTAGGAGGTCTAGTACTACCTTCCTACTACATAGCCACAGTAGTCAAAAAACAGGTGGGTACTGCTACAGTGAGAGATATATAGACCAGTGAAGCAGCCTATAAGCAACAGATTTAGAAATATCCTCTGGGACAAAGACAGCTTCTTCAACAAATGGGAGGGGACAAACTGGATTTTCATATGCAAAAAGAAAAGAAACAACCCATTTCTCTCTCCATGCACAAAAACGAACTCAAAATAGAGTTACCTAAATGTTACCACAGAGCTATAAGGATCATCAATGAGAAAACTGGAACTAACTTGAGAGCCCTATTGAAGAGCATGCATAGACTACCCAGTCTAATCAAGGAAGCACATGCAGCAGAGGACAAGATAGATGACTGGGACATGTTGAAATCACATCATTTATGCACATCAAAGACTTCATCAAGAGAGTAAAATGAGAGCCCACACATAGCAATACATTTTTTTCCAATGCCACAGCAGACAAGGGTCAAATGACCATTATCTACAGAACACTAAAATAGCTCAAAAATACTAAAGGAATGACCCAATTAAAAGTCGGAAAGTTCACCAAAATGGAAGCACAAGTTGACTTACAACCCCATGAGAACATGCTCATGATCACTAGGCATCAGTGATATGCAAATCAAAACAACAACAAGATACAACCTTTCACCCACAAGGCTACCCCAGTTCAAGAAAACAGAAAATAACAAATTCTGGAGAGGTTGTGGGAAGAATAGCACTCATCCACACTATTGGTGGACTCATGAAATACATACAAGTACTCTGGAAAACGATGTCGTGATGCTTAAAGCAACTGGGAATTGAAACTCCATTTGATCCAGCAGTCCTACTTATTAGGCACAAACTCCCAATAAGAGCCACAAGACAAGTGTGCTCTCCCATATCTATAGCATCACAATTCACAAGAGCAAGAAACGGGAAGAAGTCCACATGCACAATAGTGGAAGAAGGGATAAATAAATAAATGGTGGTACCTACACACAATGGAATACCATGCATCCCACCCCCCCCCCACTCTTACCCCCCCCCCAAAAAAAAAACAGAGCTGGAAGCACGGAACACTACACGACATGAGAGGACCTGAAAACCCTTACCTTGAGTGAAGTTAGTCAATCACAAAAGGATAAATATTGTATGACTCTAGTACTATAAGGAGAAACACCAATTAAACAAATTTTAGCACCCAATTATCAAACTAAAGGGTAGAAAGTCTGCCAGCTGGCCATGAACCATACACCACTCCCCTTATGTACACTTTATAAGAATTACCTCAAAAAAGGAGACCTCCCATTGACTGAGGTTACTCCTTTAAGGAGGCAAAAAAGAGAAGACCATCCACTTGATGATATACAGCAGTAAGACAGGGCTGTGACAAGTCAACAGATCCTCCACAGGAATGAAAGGAGAATTTTACTGGAAATATCTACATTTCGAAGGAGGCACTGAAATTTCTATTGGTGGTTATTGTGAGTAAATGGGAGGAGCAACCTCACATTGGGAAGGAATGCTAAACAATAATTGTAAGGCAACTAAAGGGGTAAAAAACCTCATTCTATGTTCCTGAATACATACTTCAAATATGTTTTTCCCCAATACTCAGGGAATCATGCCATGGGTTTAGCACTATGACGACCCTAGATGCTGGCCTTACAGGGAACATGGCATCCCCCAACAGCTTTGTCAAAAAGATTCAATGTGGAAGCCTAACTGAACAAAGTGGGACCTAACCTCAAAACTACCTGCAGCCCTTGGACCAAGAACTGAAAATCTCTAATAGGAGAGGAAGCAAAACATGACCACCCCAAGGTTGAGGAAATGGTGACCCATGGACCTTGAATGGGACCCCTGCCTTAGTGGGCTCCCAATGAAAGGGGATCCAGATGCAACATATATCTAATATCACAATACTCCCCTTGTGTCAGTATTAAAGGTATTAATCTGATAGGCAAGGATGTAAGAAATGTTACAGTAAATTTTCCCCTAGTACAAAATGCATGCTTAATGTAAACGGAGTTCAATCAATTAAGAAATCAATCTGTACAAAGCAACAACTCATGAGTGCCCCTTGCAGTTGGGCCATACTCACATATAATCCTCATCTCAACAGTGCCATAAATTCTATGCCAATGGATAAATTACTGATGCTATCAAAGCATTCACCTTATACACCAGGGGAATGATTGAAAAAAATGTTTTTGTTTGATTGATTGTTTTTGGTTTTGTTCTTGCTTGCTTTGGGTTTTGTCATAATAGGATATCCAAAGGAAACTAGAGTCATTCATAACTCATGGATGAGCAGATGAATCTGGGTTCCCACTTAATTCTAGCCCCCAAACCCAAGAACAGTTAGTTCTCATAACACGGTTCTGCTCAATACTTGCCTTCCTGAAGAGATTATTGAAGAGGAGGGAACCCAAAATCCATCTGCAGAGTATCTAGTCAGATTAAGCCTCTGGCAGATCCCCCCTGGCCACAGGCGAGGGACTTGAGCAGCTTTACAGTCCCACAGAGTTCATCGTCGATTTGATGATGGTGGATCAAACCACCGTGTGACATTGACCACCTTCTTAGCCCGAACTGAATTTGCTCTAGGATTCATTATTTCTTGCTTTGTGTAGAACGGCAATTTCTTCTCTGGCTCTTTGAATATTGTTGGTGGTCTTTCCTTTCTCACTCTTTATTTTTATCGTTATTATTTTCTTTTTCCTTATTTCTGCTTTGCTGTGTTTTTGTTTTTTATTGCTTCTGTTAGGTTTCCCAGTTGTTGAGGTACAGCAGGAGTGGATGTGTAGAGACGATAACTGGTGCAAGGGCTTCTCAGGAGTTGCCGTGGGGAGCAAACAACGAATGTGGGAGTGGGAGGGAGCACCAGAATGGACTGTGAGGACGCGTATATCACTCTTTTTAAAAGTTACCCAACTGGCAACAAATGCACAAATGTGCTCGACACAATGGATGGATAGGTGGATGGGTGGTAAAAGTTGTACAAGTCCCCAATAAAAAATTTTTAAGTGTGAATTTTTAAAGTGGAGGTGTGAATATTATTGATATCAAGAAAACTACTAAAAACTACTAAAAACAAAAAATAAGAAGAAACCAAAGTTGATCAGTTACTACCATGGGTCAAGAAGGAAGGTGCTTTTTTAGGGGGCATTGAGTTGATATTCAGGGTGGTAGAATAATTAGAGAGAAGATATCAATAATACTGTACAACTTGAAGAGTATAATCAATGGTACTGAATTATACATGTAGAAGTTGTTTAATTGGAGAATGATTTCCTATGTGTATTTTTGCCACAATTTTAAAAAATAATCACTAACATCAATGAGTTCTAAGATTAAGAAACTGTTTTTTTAATGATCATAGTAATGATTGTACAACTCTTTTTAATATGAATGAACTATTGAATTATATGATATATAAAGTACCAAAATCAACTATTACTTTTGCCTTTCCTGTGTGAACTGTACTTCAGAGTAAATAAGTATTGATGTAGGAAACTTCTCTTTATAGAACTGATTTAGTTGATAAATGCAAAAAGATGACAGTCTCATTCTGTTACAATCTTAATAAAATAATGATTTCAAGCAATGATCATTGTTGGATATTAACATCTCTAAAAGGGAGATAAGCCAGTTAATAAATAACTTGTGATAGAAATACAAATATTGACTCCAAGTCATTCTAATAAAATAATCAAACGTAAAAAACAGGAAAGAGTAGTTTATGTAACATAGATTACTTATAAATTAGATAAAATGATGACTGAAAAATGGTCATTGCATTTACTGACCTGAAGCATATAACCACTTAAGTACAATTTTGGTAGAATTCCAAAATCAGACTGGAATGGAGTAAGGCATGAGTAACACATGAGGAGTATGAATGATCACAGACAACTCTTTTGGGAAGTTCATCTGTGAAGAAAGGTAAGGTATAGATTAATCACTTGAGGTGATGCGCTCAAGAGATAAATTTTATTTAAGGTGGTACCAAATGCTACTTGAAAAGATGAAGAGATCTCAGTTGGATAAGGAGAACAATGAAAAAATGGAGAAACAATGGACTGGAAAAGGGTAATGAGGCAATGGACTTGTGTTTTTGACATAAAAAAGACCATTTGGGATTATTAAGTAAAAGAAAGAATTATGGGCAAATAATTACAAACACCAAGATGTAATCTTGGAGTGGTAAGTTGGATGTAAACAACAGATGAGAGAAGATCTAGAAGCTTGAGGTGTGGTGAAGGGAACCATGGTACGGATGAAATCCTGCTGAATGATAGCAGATTTAAAATATGGAAAAAGTGGGGCCTCCCAGGAGTCAGGTTCCTAATTGAATGAGTGATCAGGCAATTGATAGATAAGGATAAAAATATGAGAATATGGCATAATCAAAAAGCATGAATTTCAAAAGAGATGATTTTGTTTGGTTGTGTGGGTGTCTTGTGTTTTTAAAAAGGCAAATTTTAATAGCCTAAAAACTGCAGATTTGGATAAAGGAGGAAAACAAGTTTATTCCCAGTGTTGGGGTGCAGAAGATAGTAACTGCTTAAGAGGGTTGCAGATCAGTGAGGTTTGTAGGAAATAACCAATTTCCACTTAAGACAAGGATATGGGGAGATTCGTGAAATGAATATTAAAGATAAGGGGAAATTTTCTTACCTGGCACACAAGAATTCCCCACAGATTTCACTGTGATCTTCGGACAAATCTTTTTAAAGTTTTTTTTTTCTCTTGTGCCTTACTTGTCCTCTCCCCCAATACAATAAAAAAATCTTACTATCATTTAAGGTTTAATTTCTCAGGGCAGGATGAATATATAGTTTTCTCTGATTACACATGGTCTTTCTCACCTCTGAATTAGCATTTACTGACTGGAATAGAATTTATTGACTATATCATGAGCACTCATTTGTGTTTCTTATTTGTAATTTGATGTGTTTTATCTTCTGCTGGATTATAGCTCAATGATTTGCATCCCATAAATATTTGTCAAATAAATGATGAAAACAAAATTTATTTCCAATCAAAAGCCCTATTTTCAGTTTTCCCATTAGTCTATGTATTAAAATTTTATGTAGGTAAGTCAAAAGATATCCATTGGGCAACTCTTAGAAGAAATATGAGTAATAGGGTCTTTGTTACTTTCCTGCATTTTTATCTAAGCATTTAATGTGCTTGATTACCAAATGGTAGCTAATAGGAAAGGTTTGTGTATATTTATTTTGGATAAGTGTTCACATTTTAAAGATTTACTAAACTAATTAAATGGATAATTAATTACTAATAACCACTCGCTATGTTCTTTAAAAATATCAACTGATTTAATTCTCATTAATTAATTATGAGATGGTTATCATTATACTTCTCATTTTAGAGATGATGAAACTAAGGCAAACAGATAACTTATAGACTAAATCTTGGATTTGAGATTGGCAAAGTTTTATATCTGAGGTTGGAATCCAGAACTTTGACTACTTCATTGTAATGCTTCATTTAATGGTTTGGTGTATGGAATTTAGTTTGGTGTGTAGAATTATCGTGGAATGATTTATATCCCATTCTGATTACTCAGTTAATATAGGTTTTCTTTTCTGATTACTTTAAAGAGTATACAATTCAACCACCTCTTGTTGCTCGGGAACACATTTTCCATAAGAAGAAAAAGATAACAATCAAACAAAATCAAGCTCTTGTTCATTCCCAAAGTAGGAAATACAAGCATACTTTATATGATAATACAGGTATGTAGTATCACTGAGCCCCCTCTTCCAGAAAGTATTGCACCTTTTCAAATTATTTTGTGGTTTATGTTATGGTAGACACTGCCTTTTACAAAAACATCACACTAAATTATATTAATTTGGTTGCTGTAGGAATGATTAAAAAGTGTTTTTAAATTATTTTTGAAAATTATAGAACTGTAAATGTAGTAAAGTTGTGTGGCCGTGCTTTATTCTTGTTGTAACACTGTGGTATTATTTTAGTTCTATGCGTTAGGTCTTTTTCACTATATAGTTTAAGTCTCTAGATAAATAGCTTTTTTTTAATGGGATTTGTCCACTCACATATGTTTTCCAGTTTGTCATTTCTCTAAACCTGAAAGTCTTATTTGTATGAATATCAAATTCTATACTCTTCCTTTTTCAAAAATAGTTTCTGGTTCCTGTTGGAATGCCATCGTATACAGACAGATTTGTCATAAATGCTTATGCTTCAGGGTTCCTCATTTACTCCTTTTCCTCAAAGGTTTCCCAAATTGTAAATAACAGATATTTTGGGATGGGGTGGAGAGTACAGGTGTGGCAGATGAAATTTAAGCTAGCTCTGTTATCTAGACTCACGGTGTTCAAGGTATCAAGCAATTAGACCGCTCGAATATGAATAGGACCTGTGACTGTTTCTAACAATGTCAACGACAATTGCACATCGTTTTCATGAGTACGTTATGTTTAAGTCTGACTTACTAACCGGCTCTGTCTCAAATCTCTACTTTGCTGACTTTGAACAAGTAAGCCAATCTGATGCTTATAACCACAACTAGTTGCTCATACCCAAGGTTAGGATAAAGCTGAAAAAGACATAACAAAACAAAAAATCCAATCTACTAGAGTTAAAATACAACCTTGAGTGTATTCCAACAAAATGTAGGGGGGAAATCTCAAGAAAAGGGAGGTGATGCACTAATGAGAGAACACCTGACAAACCATGAGATGACATCAGAACATCACACATAAAGAAAATAGAGAGCCATTAAAAAGACAAACATAAGAAAGAAAAGATCAAAGTGGATATGAGAAGAGACTCTAAAATTTTTCTCTTGGATATAGAGTAGATAAAGCAACTAGAAGAAATGATAGCGTAAAAAAAGCCGAATATAAAATGTCAGGGGGCAGCTTAAGAAAAGGTAGAAAAGTAAAATGAAATGTGAAGAGACCTGGCACTGAAAGCCAAAAAGGAAGAATGCTCAGCGTAACTCAACCTCAACGAATTAGGGGGGAAGTGTAGGCAAAATATGATCCTATGCAGGAAATGTCAAAAGAAAATTAAAGGACTGTAGCATCATTGTATCAAAAAGAAATGGTTTCAAGAAGTAGCACCTGATCAAGAAATCATGGAATTGAAGGGGAAGTGATTCAAGCTGGGTGAAGGTATTCATGAACAATGAGACTCCAAGATCCGACAGGATACCAAGCTGATGAACTTTTGGAAACACTCATCTATGCCAAGAAAATTGTAACTGGCTACTTGGTGGAGATCCATATGTGTGTCAACTCGGCAGAATGTGGAAATTAGCAAACACCATAATATCACATGAACATAAAATTTTGCTAAAGATAGTTTGAAAGGGGCTGCAGCATTACATCACCAGAAAACTGCCAGAAATTCAAGCCCACTTGGATCTTGGCTGAAAGCAGAGAATACTAGAAACATTCTTACCTATATTTTATTGATTATGCAAAGACACTGAATTATGTGGATCATAGCAAATCTTAAAGAATGGAAATTTCAGAGCATTTTTCATTGTGCTTATGCAGAACCTATGCAAGGACCAAGAAGCAGTCTTTCCAACAGAACCCGGGGCATGCTGAGTGGTCTAAAATCAGGGAAAGTACAAGTCAAGGTTGTTTTCTGTCACCATACTTATTCCGTATGTACATTGATAAATAGTACTCAATGAATTTGTATTATATGAGGAAGAATGTAGCTTCAGGGATTTGGTGGAAAGCTTATTAATGACCTGTAATATGCAGGCAGCACAACCTTGTTGGCTGAAAATTAAAAGGTCTTGAATCCCTTGCTGATGAAGTCAGTGTAATGAAGACCAAAATCGTCATAGCTAGGCCAATATAAAATATTGAAGTTTTCAAGAATTTCATTTTATATAGATCTACAATCAAATGTTCAGGAAGCAGCTGTAAAGAAATCAAATAACACATTACATTAGAATACTTTTCCATACAAGACCTCTTTAAAGTGCTAAAGAGTGTTAATGTCATTTTGAGGACACACGGAAATACTGTGCATGACTAAAGAAGCATGAGCAGCATAAGAAGAGAGTATGCTGTGGGAAATGAGTAACAAAAGGATAAATATTGTGTAATGCCACTATTATAAAAAACCAGGAAGAGATTCCTACACAAAGGAAGTATTCTTTGATGTTTACCAAGACTGGAAGTGGATGATAGTGTCAATTACTAAGGGCACAAGTATATTAACTTGGTGAATGGAGAGACAATTTACAATAAGGGAAAGTCCAAAATGCAAAGGAAGACACAGGGATACAATAGTTAAAGACAACAAAAGAAAATATTATATGTGATGTAATATGCAATATCGTATAATAAAATATGTAATAATCTATGAGTGAATACATATTAAGTAAATTGTTTACTTGTGGGAAGGAGAATGGGATTATACCCACAAACATGTATTGTGTCTTAGAACATGCTTCTACATAATTATTTATATATTCTTCAAATACATCTATGAATATAGCAGCACATAGAAAGGGAAAGGTTATGAAAATCTCATAACCATCATCAGATATTACTGCATCAAAGCGCTCAGGACCATAGACTCAGGGGATACCAAAGTCAGTTGGTGGAACATACTCTACAAGGAAAATGTTCTGTATCCTCTCTGGGGAATAGCAACTGGACATTTGGTGTGTGGGGAGGGGTGGTGGTAAAAGTTTTCTAATTTTTAAAAAATCATTTTACTGGGGGCTCTTGCAACTCTTATCACAATCCAAACATACATCCATTGTGTCAAGCAGCAACTGAAATTTTAAAATCTGAGTGGTCATTTATGCATACGACTATTGACCTCTCCTTGTCTGAAGAAAAGGAAAGGAAAGGAAAGATTCATAGAGACAATTAGTTCCCCTGATTCTTGCCCTCCATGACTCCGAAAGAAGATGAATGAGATAGTGTCTGGCTATCACTACTAACTGCTCTCAAATGGATTGAGTTAGGAGAAAAATGTGGAAGAAAACTCAATATAATTTAAAAAAAAAAACCTCCAGGCCTGAAACTCTTACCATTGGATGGATTTTCAGCCAAACAATAGACAAGTCTTTAAGGTGGTATACATCTTAGAAAAATTGGTCATTTGAGATCAAAAGGGACAATATTTGGCCAAAGACACAGTTCTTAAAGCAGGAAGAATTAGGAAAGATGGCGGAGTGGAAACAGGAGATGAGTAAGTAATTTTTACCTTGTGGAAATTGCAATCAATAACGAGAAACAAAATGTGTATGAATTATTGAGTGGAAAACTGCTCTGTAAGCCTTCATTAATTGCACAATAATAAGTTGTTTTTTAAATGACTATTTAAAAAAAAAACAATATTCCTATCACATCCTATTCGTTATTTTTTCAATCTTACTACCTTCATTGTAAGTTAGATTTTTATTAAGAAAAGCCTTATAACTGTTTTTATGTTTTGAAAACAGCCCTGTGTGTTCCATGTAATGTTGAATTTTAAAATTTTGTATAGCTTTATTGAAATATAATTTGAATGTAAGGCACCTCAAGAGTGAAGGTCTATCAGAAGGTGTTATACAGTCATCTCCACAGTCAGTTCTAGGACATTTTCTTCCTTCCTGCCCTTATTTCTGCCAGCCCCCATTTCCTTCCAACCTCCCCTGTCCCACCCCCTCTATACACATACCCAATGCTCCATTAACCCAATTACCATCTCTATAGATTCACCCATTCTGCATCTCACATACTGGAACACGTACAATAGAGGCAGCCCCTGCCCCAGCCCTCCTGCTCCCCCCCAAAAAAACACTCAATGATAAAAAAAAAAAATAAACCAGAGGAAACCTCAACTGAAAAGAAAGTAGGACATATCAAAATCCAAAACGTATTTAAAAGGGTGACCAAGTAATAAAGTGTTGGATTTTAACTTCACTGGTTCTGCAACAATCCACTTTCCATTGCAGTCTCTGCACAATAGCAGGGCTATCCACATCCCTGCTCCGTGCCCAGAGGAGTCATTGAAGGCCCAACCCATGTTTGTGTGAGTTTAGTGTAAAAGGAGATTAAATGGTAAAATGCTACATTTTACATTTTAATCAACTTCATCTGGGAGTCAACTTTACAATGCTCTCAACTATGGTCAGAAAGGATTCACTAGAGGCTTAATCCATTCATTACTGGTTCTTGCTCCTTTTCTCTCCTATTACTAATAACTGTATAATTGCATTCTTATCTTTCCTAAGTGGGGAAATATTTTCCCTTTTTCAGCTTCTGTTAAAATGGAATTTTAAGATATATTTTCTCTCCTATTTACAGTTTTTATGTAAAACTTTTCTTAGTAGAATTTCTAAAATGTTGTGCATTATTCTTAGCTGATGTCCACATTCACTTACATTGAATCTCTCTTTATATTCTAAATTAGAACCAATGGATAAAGATGCAGTAGTACATATTATAAGATTAAGAGAAAAGCTTGGTTTGCAAACTACATTATTGAAGAGTGATTGGAAATCACCAAGTTCTGAGACTGTAATTAAGAAGGTATTATTTTATTTTATTTTGAACTATAAAAAAACCAGAATCTAAAACTGTCATCTTTATTTTATTCATTTCACTCATTAAATAGAAATCAGATATTATATTAATATCACACTATAACCCTTATTTCACAATGGATTCTTATGAAAACCGTTTTCCATCATTTCATTTCCCTTAAAGAATGAAAGAACAGATAAAGATTTAAATGTTACATGTCTACAGCACATCAAAATATTTGGCTACCTGTTTTTGAAAAATAAGATGCTCCTTTTCCCCCCGTGGTTTTATTGGCATATAAGTCACATATACAATTCATGAGTTCAGTTACATCAAGAAGAGTTGTACAATCATCATCACAGTCACTTTTAGAACATTTTCTATCGTCTTCATTCTTCATACAGCAGAACTCTGGACCACAATGCTCATCTGTTCTAGAAGGAGGGTCGAGATGTGATGCACTCGAGTTCTGAATCAATTTTTCCAATAAAATTTAACTGAAAATGGATTCATCCCTTCTCGACCACCAAGTGTTTACCCTGACCTTGCCTTTTTAAAGAAAACATCACACAGAAATTTCAATTTAAATAAGACTGGAGTTAAATGATAACGATTTAAATTAGAACCATAACATTTAAAAAAGTTTTTTTGGCTGAGCCCCGGTGGCGTAGTGGTTGTGCGCGGGACTGCGGCCCACTGGGATGGAGGTTCAATTCCCGCTCACAGGAGCAAAGGCTGGGCCTCCTACTCCCACCACCAGGGCAGTGATGCCTAAAAAAAATAAAAAAAAAAAGTTTTTTTTTTAACAACTACAGGATAGCCTGTACATTGAGATGGATGAGGCTCTGGATTGTGGACCCAGACATGGAGAGGAGGCATGGAGAGAGAGTGATTATTTGAAAGGGGAATCAATTCCATAAAATCAACTGGTAGCTGCTTTTCAGGAGTTTTCCCATTCTTTGCCTTTTTTTCACTAGGACATGGATGGCTTTCTCTAAAAAAAAAAAAAAAAAAAATCTGTCCGCCACTGGCATTTCCTTAACCCTTTTCTAGAAGGGTTTGCTAAATTATCATCAACAATACCAAAAACATGATTAACTGGTTCCTGATCATGATGATTCTTTTCAAAAAACGTGTCTATCTATCCTTAAAGATAAGGTTTCAGGACCAGAGGGAATGGAAGAATGTAAATAAGATCTACCTCTTCCAATCTCCTTCATTACAGCTGATGTAAGATGGAGTAGAATCTGTTCCTAGTTATCTCAAAGACTCATACAGCCCTTGAAGACAGAGGAGAACTGCCTTTCTGGTTTTCCTAGACACTATTTACAATAGTAGAAAGAAATCTTTTTAAAAAATACATAGCTTTTATTGGGGGCTCTTTTAGCTCTTATAACAGTCAATACATCATTTGCATTAAGCATATTTGTACACATGTTACCATCCTCATTTCCAAATATATTCTACTTAAGCCCTTGGTATAAGCTCCTCTTTCCCCCTTTCCTCTAGATCTTTTTTTTTTTTTAATTCCAGCTCCCCATACTTCCCCACCCTTCCCCCATGAACCCCTAATAATTTACAAATTGTTATTACCTTTTCATATTGTACACTGTCCAATGTAACCCTTCGCCTACCCCACCCCCCGTTGTCTGCACTCCAGAGAGGAGGTCACATGTAGATCCCTGAAATTAGTTCCCCTTTTCTCTTCCATCATCCCTCCACCCTCCCAGCATCACCACTCCCCCCACTAGTCCTGAGGGATCATCTATCTTAAATTCCCCATATTTATGACTCCAGTATACATCCCCTGGTCTAGCTGGATCTGTCTGGTAGAATCAGGATCATGATAGTTGGTGGGAGGAAGCATTTGAGAACCAGAGGAAAGTTACACATTTCATTGTTACCACATTGTACCTTGACTGGCTCATCTCCTCGCTGCAACTCTGTAAGAGGATGTCGCTTCACTTACTGATGGGCTTTGGGTCCCCAATCTGCACTCCCCCTCATTTATAATGATATAATTTTTAGTTCTGTGATGCTTGATACCGGATCCCTTTGACACCTTGTGGTCACACAGGCTGGTGTGCTTTCTCCATGTGGGTTTGCTTCTGAGTTGGATGGCCACTTGTTTACGTTCAAGCCTTTAAGACGACAGATGCTACATCTTTTGATAGCCAGGCACCATCAGCTTTCTTCACCACATTTGCTTATGTACATATTTGTTGTCAGTGATCTTATCAGGAAAGTGAGCATATGATGTTATGATCATTAGTTCTTGAAGGCTGATAATTGATCCCTTTGACACCTCTTGGTCCCACAAGCTGGTATGCTTCTTCCATGTGGACTTTGTTGCTTCTGAGCTGGATGGCCGCTTGTTTAATGTCAAACCTTTAAGACCCCAGATGCTATATCTTTTGATAGCCGGCCACCATCAGCTTTCTTCACATTTGCTTATGTACACATTTGTTTTCAGTGATCGTTTCAGGGAGGTGCACATCATGGAATGCCAATTTAATAGAACAAAATGTTCTTGCACTGAGGAAATACTTGAGTGGAGGTCCAATGCCCATCTGCTGTCCTAATACTAACCCTATAAGTATATGCACATTGATCTCTTTCCCCCTGGTCATATATATATGTATATATATACCTATGTACATGCCTGTATATAAGCCCCTATAAATGCCCCTTACTCCCTAGTTCTTTCCTCTATTTCCTTATACCTCCTCCCATCCCACCATCACACTCAACCTCCATTCAAGTTTCAGTATTTTCTCTGTTACATTAGTCTTCATCAATCCCTTATCGGACCTCTCATACCCACCCTGCCACTGACCTTGAATCGTCTTTTTTGAAAGACCTCTTTTTTGCCTAACCCATGGTTAACAACTCAATGAAGAACTCCCTCTGCTGCCAGGATTCAGTTCTGATTCTGGAAAGAAGGTTTTCAAAGTGGACCCACCAAGCAAGCATCATCACTAGGTAGATATTAGGTGTCATGGTTTGGACTCCCACAGCAGAATGCCTCATCCTCCTCATCCTCACAGCCTTTCCTTTGTTGAGCCTGTAAATTTCAGCTGCTGTTTGAATCTATCAACTGCAGTCAGTTTAGTGTGAGTTGTCGTCTTCTTTTGCTGACTCTATTTTACCAAACATGTCATTCTCCAAGGACGCCTTTTCCAAAGTTAAAGTGACCAGATTTTAAGCGGGACACCATTGACCAGGGGCGGGTGGTGGTGGGGGGTCTTGATTAAAAATTTGGTATATGTGGAGCAACAAAAATTTTTCTAGGGGGGCTGAGCCCCAGTGGCGTAGTGGTTGTGCGCGAGACTGCGGCCCACTGGGATGGAGGTTCAATTCCAGCTCCACGGAACAAAGGCTGGGCCTCCTACTCCCACCACCAGGGGCAGTGATGCCCAAAACAAAAGCAAAGACAAACAAGCAAAAAAAGCCAAAAAAATTTTTTTCTAGGACACAAAAGTAGTATTGTAATATATTTATTTTAATTTTAAAATGTCTGATCACTTTACTAAAGTACTTGTCCTCACATCTAAGGAGCATTCAAGCTGTCTTTCAATATAGATAGGCTCGTTCTTCTGGCACTTTATATGTTTTAAGTTTCTTTGTCAACAAGTAATTGAAAAACATCAATTTCCCTTTTGTTTCCCTTTTCATTGTCCAGCTTTGGTATGCATATAAGACAATTGAACGTATGATGGCTTTGGTCAGGGTCATTTAATCTTTTAAGTCCCAAATTGCTTTTTAACATGAAATCGATCTTGCATAGCAGATTTACCCTTTGCAATACATTGTTTGATTTCCTGACTGCTCTTCATATGGGGCCTGGATTGTGGATCTATGTAAAATTATATTCTTGACAACATTTTTCTTTCAATTTTTTTCTCCATTTATTAACTCAATTGTAAGAATTTATGTTTTCTTTGTGTTGAGACATAATCTGTCTTGAAGTCTGTAGTTTTTGCGCCACACCAGTAAATGCTTCAAGTTCTTGTTGCTTTTAGCAAAAAAGGTTGTGTTATGTGCATATTGCAGGTTGTGAGTAAGCTTTCCTCCAAGCCTGAGGGGACATTCTTCTTCATAAAGTTTAGCTTCTGGGACTATATGCTCAGCATACAGATTGAGCAAATATGATGAAGGGATATAACATCTTCCCTGATTTAAAGCCACTCATTCACCCCTACCTTTGCTTGAGCCCCTGACTGCAGCCCTTCAACTCTTCAAGGGCCTTCCTCTTTGTACTGCTCCTCTACTGTACCTAATGGGACGTCCTTCCCTGGGGACATCGGAACAACGGTGAGGACGGTGTTTTATGATGTTGCATATAGGCTCACTATGGTTCAGAACCAACTGGATAGCATCTCACAAGAGCAGCAATAGTATCTCCTTGTTTTACTGGAATGACTGCCTGCTATGTTCATCAATGTTCTTGAATCCCCACTCTTCTATATTACCTGTAGTGTTATAATCTACAAGGTTGAATTTCTTTGCAAAGCCAATAAAACACAGGTAAAAGCCTTTCTAGTCTTCTCTGTTTATAGTCAAGTTTCATACAATGTCAGGAACAACAATTCTTGTTACGCGTCTTATTTTGAATCTGAGTTGCATCTATGGACGTTCCCACTTAATGAACGGCTGTTATGATCTTTGGATTCTGCAAAATTTTGCATGCATGTAATATTAACGAGACTGTTTGATGTTTCACATTTTGTTTGGTCACTTTTCATTGGACTGAGCACAAATGAGGATTGTAGGGCATGAAACTGTCTACTCTTTGGCCAAGTAGGACAGGACCATCACCTCTCATGGTTGAGGCATGGCCTGGTAGAAGAGTGCCCCATGGGTGAGGCAAGGCCCCATGGGAAGAAGTATCAGTTCAGCCCAAAGGAACTGATGCCCTGGATGACCTTGGTCTAAGAGAAAGTAAACACTTCCTTTCTTGTTCCCTGGAAAACCGCTGAAACACAAAGTTCTGCTCAAGATCAGCTATACTCCCTGTTCCTGGCTTCATCTTCCCCTGGAGCCTGTGATAAAATTCCTCGGGCAATCTTGCATGTAGAAATAAATAATCTGCAACAGCTGGGCAGTCTTCTCCCTCAGTAAGAGAAAAGGCTCCACCTGGCCTCAGCTTTCTGTATCCTGGCTTCTGTCTTTTCTTCATCCCCTGTCATCCTTCCTCCGGTGTTCAAGAAGCTTTGCAATCAATCTCTCCAATGGATTGACCAACGATGGGCACCTGTAGCACTGAAAGCACTTCTTCATGGCTTTGATATGGAGCATCACTTGATATATCATTTGGTAATTCCCAAAACTTTGACTTTTTTTGGCAATACCTTAGATGCAGCATGGGTTTCTTTCCTCAATATCATCGACTTTTGAAAATATACTACATCTTGAAATAATTTAATTTTTACCCAGTATTCTGTAAAAAATGTATACTATTCTTTTAGGAGTTCTCCCAATGTTCTTCTCGATGAAAGAAGTAACCGTAACTTTTTAAGAAGCCACAAGTGGTTTTTGTTGACACCTGAGACGGATCATCGTGATCCTTGAAAAATGTTTGTATATGCAGTTTACTTGTACAGAAAGTATGTGACAAAAAAATAAACTTGTTCCTGATGTGTAACCCATAGTCTTTATGTATAAAAACCTCTGCCTCTCTGAGTTTGGTATGGTTAGTATTTTGCTAACTGTTAGCTCAGATTCAGCTATTGCAAATACAACAGTAAAATTATGCTTTTTGCTCTTGACCACTGTGTCTTTATTGCCTCCATCACCCCAGGAAGTGCACCCCATATTTGGTAACTTTGAGTACTTCTTTATAATATATCAATATGTATTCATTCCTTCTTTTGAGGTTTCCTGCATTGGTCAATATCCTGCCCAGAGACTCCTTCAATGTTTCAGCACAGGGCTTGAATTTTTCTTTCAGTTTTTCAGCTTAAGAAGTGTTGATTAGTTTGTTTTCTTTTGATTTCCCCTTGTCTTCATACCCTGCAATCTGTATTTTAACAGGCAACCCAGATGATTTTTTGATGCACAATAGAATCAGTCAGAACTTTTTAATTTTTCTGTACAGGGTCGGGTAATAAATATTTAGACTCTACAGGTCATTTTATCTCTGTTGTATCAAGTCAATACTGCAGTTTGAAAACCACCGTAGGCAATATGTACATCAGTAGAATTGGCTTCTTCCCAGCCAGTAAAGCTGTATTTACAAAAATACCTGTGCACTTAGCCACCTGCTCAGTGGTCATGGTTTGCTGCCCCTGCTGTAGACTGTCACCATAAAAGCAAGATAACATAAATGAAAATATGTGCATAATGGAATCCGATTAATTTAATTCCAAATATCGATTTCCAAGCCCTGTGTGATTTAGTCACATTTCTAAGCGCCCTGGGTTTTTGTACTTTTAACCCTGAGGTGGAGTTAATAACATTTAGCTTAGAGATTGACTTTGAAGGCTAAAGGAAATAAAGCATGTGGCATTGTGCCTGCCCAGCCATGGGCTTAGTAGAGAAAGTAATAATAATAAAAAAAACAGCACAACTCCTAGCTTGTAGTTGGGCTTAATACTTTGGGATTTTCAAAACAGTACATCTCATTCATATGGGAAGGATGGAATTGAGACTATTATAGCAAATACTTGGATATTTGTTTTAAGGGAACAAAGAATAATTGAATTGGAAATAAAATATCAATACATTTATATGATAGAATTATTTGATTATATGTGATTATTTAAAATAGTGGTATCACCAATGAAATAATTTTTTAATAAATTAAAAAATAATAATGGCACCTACCTTAAGTTCCTGGGAATTTTGAAGCATGAACAAAATGCTTTATGTGACCAAATAATGGTCACAAAATGCATGTGCTATATGAATCACTATTCACTCAGAGTTTGTTTATTTCTTCTAATTTCAGTTGTTAAAATAGTTTTTGAAGGATGTTTGGAAATGAATGTGGCAATATATTTGCAGATGTGCTTACTATCGATGATGTACTCAATGTTATAATAGCTGTAAGAGCCCCCAATAAAATTATTTTTAAAAAAAAGTTTTTGAAGATCTCTGGGAACTCCTTATATTAGAAGCCAAAATAAGAAACTGAAAACAGTTGAGATAAAGAAGAAGCAAACAATCTGGGGAGACAAAACAAAACTAAGCATAAGTCTGTAAAACTAGATCCACATTTTAAAACTATAATAATTGGAATTCAAAACTATAATAATTTGAAATCTATAATAATACCTATTCTATTCAATAATTTTTGAGGATACCATATATTATAATACAGAATGATAAAAACTATGTTTTTACTGATTTTCTTTGTTTTTTTAACAAAAAATTGTTTTACAGTAAAATTTAATTGCCATAATTTTTATATCGTTTTAGAAATTTTCATTGGTAGAGGCCTGAAGTTTCAAAGCTAAAAGGAAAACATATTTCAATTCTTTTTCTGCTATGTGGGATAGCTGAATTAATGAGGGAAAAACAGTGCACTATATTGCAGTAGCTCAAAATATAAGCTAGGAGTCAGACTAGTATTCAGCTTCCTACCCTCACAGTTCCTGGCTCTAAGATATTTTTAAACTTATCTAACTTCTCTAAATATTAATTTAAGCATTTGTTAAATGAGATTATAAAAATACAATGTTAATGTCTTTAACTCTAAGAAATTAAAGTTTAAGGGACGAAACTACAATGGTTTTAAAGATGGCATATTAGAACACTTACTATGTATTAAAATAACATTTCTTTACCAAATATTAACTATTATTATTATAATACTAATAGCCTATCATCATTATAATAAATGATAAGTTCACTGTCCCTTAATACAATTCTGGAGTTTGTAGACATATTTAATAGAGGTATATAACATATGTAAAAGACATTGTCAAGTTTTTGAACTAGAAAGCATACTTTAACTAATAAGCATATAGATAAGTTTTTATGAGTGTTCCCAAAACATCAATGAAAATGATCCTTTTCTAAATGATCCTATTAAGCTTTGATTAGATCCAGCTAGCTTTTTTCAGTAACATTTTCTTTATATTTAGTATATAGTAAAACTATTTCACTTTACTTTGTAATGTGTTTAACCATTTTACTACTTGATCTTTTTCTCTCACCCTAGGCACCTTTGAAAGATGATGGAGAATATGTATATTGCCTTCCTAGAAGGAAATCCAAAGGTCCTACCAGTGTATATGATCTTCAGGCAGTCTCTGCTCAAACAGCTAGACATTGCAAAGAATTTTGGATTATTACTGCTTCATTTATTTCAAAAGTAATATATAATAGATTTTTTTTCAAATACCAGTATCATAATAGGAAATATTTTAATTGAAGTTCACTGGACAAGTTTATCTTTGGATGTTTAAGACAAAACTAAACAATGAGCCGAATTCTCTGTATATTTAAAGGCCTTCTTAGGAAAAGGTTATTAAATAATTAAATGTTGCTTTTGCTTTGAGAGTTTTAGGCTTGAGAATACAACTTTTAAGAAACTTAAGAGTATCATTTTTAAAGAAAAAATGTAAGCATTTGATGGCATAATAAAACTTGCCATCATAATAATACTATCAACAAAGTGATCTCTGTTGGCAGAATTTGTCAAAAACTTTATTTTCAGATGTAGAGATCACCTTTTTAAAAAAAGAAAATCACCTTATACAGATTGGAAAAGGTAAAAATTTCTAAGAAAATGAAAGTAGAAGATAATGATATTTTTCCTTTGAGCATTTTGTCATGGAGCTTTTATATTTTCTAAAAATGCGATATATTTGGAACTGAATTTTTAACAATGGAGTGCAACAGCTGTGAAATGACTGCGCAGATATCCCATTTGACAATTTAAATGAAACAACCTGCATCAAGGAGTCCTCTCTTCCCTTCCCAAGAATCCTTCTTGCCAACCTAAATGTTAACACTTTTGTGAAATTTCTTCTAGAAGTAAAAATGTGTCTGTCTCTTCATATATGCTGTTATTATATACAAAGTTTAACTTTATTTTTCACATAATAATAATGCAGTTTCTTAACTGCATACACTGATCTACTCCATACAGATTTGACCTTGACATTGCCTACCTAGAGTTGAGTTGAGAGGCTAGGGGGACAGAAGTAATCAGACAAACCTTAACTCAGTGGCAAAACAAAGAGCGGTATGAATACAAGTTGTGGTAATTATCAATGTGTTATTTACAAGTTGAGGAAGCTAAAACAGTCTCAAACCTTTTCATTATCTTTCCATTTTATTTTCTGCACACATGTGGCAGCCCCCTTTTTTGTGTGTGCTTTGTATTTGCAGATTACTAGAGTACGTAATACAGAAGAAGCACAGCTCTTACCTATTATGGAATGGCTAATGGAAAGAAAATGTTACTACTTACTACAGACTTTCAAGGTATTTTACAGCTTCCGGTGAGTTAAAGAAATTTCAATTATTTGTAAATTGGGAAAGCAATTGTCCTGACAGTGTTTTTGAGGAAATTGAATAGTCCATATTCAATTTTTAGAAAACCACAACAAAAAAAGTCTTACCCATTAAGTATTAAGACTCCTGACTTTTATTATTTTGTATAACGTTATTTTAAAAGATACTGTATAGTCAACCAAAATTATATAGAGTATTTTCATTTTTGTTTTCTTTATGCATTTGATAGATTAAATGAATAGTTTTAGGGTGTCATAAGCAAGTGTTATTATAAATGCTTAGGAATACCATATTGGTCAACCCAAATAATTTTCCTGCTCTAAAAAAAAAGTATACTAGTAGTCAGATAATAAACAAGCATACATAGGAAGATAAAATATTATGAGGGAAAACATAGCAGAGAAAGTGTGTTAGTTTGAGTAGACTAGAGAAACAAATTCATAGACACGCATATGGATATAAGGGAAAGGTTTATATACAAGAGGAATGGGACATTGAGAAAGCATCCCAACCCAGTCCAGTCCAAGGGCATAAGACCGATATCAGCCCATATGTCTGATACCAGCCTATGAAGTCTCCTTCTGACTCGCGAAGCACATGCAATGACACCAGGACAATCACAGGCCAGTGGGTGTAGAGTCTTGTGTATCCAGTGGCAGTAGAAGCAGTAGAAACATCCTGGTGCTGGCAGGGTCTCCCCATGGCTCCTCATTTCCAGGGCTCAGGGTCCATCAGCAGTGTCCAGTCGAGGTAGAAGCATCTCAGCACTGGCAGGGGTCTCTCCGTGGCTTGTCTGGCTCCATCAGGGTAAGCCTGCGTGGCTTCTCTTCTGGCTCCTCCAGTTCCTAGGACTCGGGATCTATGCTGCCATCTTGTCTTGTCAGGAGAGCATCTCCAAGGAACCGAGACGAGTCTTGCACCTACAATTGAGAAATACCGCGAGACTTCCCAGAATTCTTGGGAGAAAACCATGGCTACACAGAGGCCTCATTGGCTGTCTCCAGATTGACAAACTAGACTCCACCCATACAGTCCCAGTGCTGAAATTGACAGAGATCAGTGACTGCCACAGTAAGGGAAATTTGTTGATTCAAGATCATTGAAGTGAACTATCTACTTCTACATGCACTGCATTTTATATCATAGCAGTTGAAACATTTAATATTTGTATCTAGTTTTATCAATTTTTGCTTGTTTATCTTATGATCTGGGGATTCAAAAGTAAGTAAATAATTACTTTTAGCACTTAATATAGTGAATAGTGTAAGAAACCATAAGAACCCCAGAGATTAGTATATAAAACAAGGCTATGGACTTTGTGGCAGAGATAATATTCAATTAATGAAAAGATATCGTGTACCTATTTTTTCTCACTGGAGAAGTGAATGCTGGAGATAGAATCATAAAGAAAAGAAAAAGAAATCTCTGTTCCTATAGAATTTGCATTCTAATGGAGAGGATGACTTTCAAAATAAGTGGTAAAAACTACAAGAAAAAATCAGATAGTGATTTGCTAATAAAACAGAAATGGGAAATAGTTATTACTTCAGAAAAGAGGGTCAGCAACGTGGTAGAAAACAAAATGTTGAAAAGGAGGCAGCCATCTCAAAATCTGAGAGAGACAAATTCCAGGATAAGGAAATATCAGGTTGCAACCTTCATAAAGCAAAAGCAAAATCAATGTGTGCTCAATGTTAGACTTAGATGTTGTCTAAGTCACATGCCACATAGCTGATTTTCAAAAACATGAAAGCTTCATCTCTATAGAAGCACTAGTGAGGCTACTTTCTATCAGTGTGCGTTACTCTGGTGGGCTCGCATGTTGCTGTGACGGTGGTAGCTATGCCACTGGGATTTCAAATACAAGTAGAGTCACCCATGATAAACAGATTTTAGTGGAGTTTCCAGACTAAGAACAGGCTCTGAAGGAGAACTAGCTAGTAGGTAGTCCATTTCTAAGGAAGACGTCCTGAAAGCATGATGAGTAAGAGCCGAGCACTGTTAGCATCCTCAAAGAATAGCCACAGTTGTATGAGGGGATTTGAAAGCCTGACTGGAGACGAGCCCCTGGAGATACAGTTGGCTGAAATGATATGGGAAGAAGAAAACATTTAGCATCTGTACTTATTCGTGGGGCATGACCAAACATAGAAACATGCAAAGACCCATTGATATGTGGAGTGTGGAAGGTCTAGAACAATTGAGTCTTTAAAAAGGAAATGGAACACATGAAGATACATATCCTTGTAATTAGTGAGCTGAAACAGACTAGAATTGGCCGTTTTGAGTTGGACAAGCACGTGATTTCCTATTTCAGAATGACAAATTCAAGAGCAAGGACAGTGAATTCATCTTTTAAAAAGAAACCTGAAGATCTATTTTGAAGTACAATGCTTTCTGTGATAGGATAATATCTGTAGGCCTACAAGGAAGAACAGTTAATATAACTATTTTTCATTTTTATGCACCAACCTCCATTTCCATGAAAAAGAAATTGATGAATTCTACCCAGTTCTTCGTTGTTAAATTGCTCAAACATGCAAATTAGGTACCTTGGCAATTATTGATGATTAAAATGTGAGCGATAGAAATGAGAAAAGGTCAGTAATTGGAAAATATGACCTTAGTGACAACAGCAACAAAATGCTGAATATTGCATGAGAGAATTTTGCAAGACCAACAAATTTTCCATTGTAAGTAGATTTTTTTTCAGCAACATAATCAATGGCTGTACACGTGGACTGTACCAGATGGAACACACAGGAATTGGTCTGACTACATCTGCGAGATCTGGTGACATAGTGGGTTGTACTTTGGGCTGCTAACTTCAAGGGCTGCAGTTCAAAACCACGAGCCTCTCCACACACAAAAGAAGAGGCCTTGTCTACTTATGTGTTATTCCAGGTAGGCTAGAGAATCAAATTCATGAATGTATTTACGTGAATCAAAAGGAGGTTTATACACAAGAGGAAATGTACATTTGGAAAACATCCAAGACCAGTTCAGATCAAGTACACAAGAGCGTTATTAGCGCAGATGTCTGACAGCAATCCACAAAGTCCGCTTCAGACTCATGAAACACACACAATGATGCCGAATGGAGGAAGATCACAGGTCAGTGGGGAGAAAGTCCTTGGATCCAGGGGTGCTGTAAGCGTCTCAGCGCTGCCAGAGGTCTCCACACAGATGCTCCAGCACCCAGGGCTCTATCAGGGTCGGTCCATGTTGCTTCTCCTCAGGGAGTCTCGCAGGAAGTCAGCCTTGTCAGTAGGGTGTTTCCAAGTGAGCGTCTCCTGCTTCCAAGAACTAAGTACCAGATTTCCCAGAATTCTCAGAGGAGAAGGCCATGTCCACCCAGAAGTCTCATTGGCTCTCTCCAGATTGACAGGCTAGACTCCACTCCTACACTCTTGGTCCTCAAATTGACACCAGAGTAGGTGACTGCCACGAGTCATTAAGATGAAAAGCTAGCAAGAAAGGGGTGAGCAGTTAATGATATTCGTTCCAAATCCAATATCTGTGTAAAACAATTTCCCGGGGAAAAAATTTCCTGGAGAAGTAGCTTTCCTGGTTTTGCTCTTAAGTACTGTAGGTCTGTCCTAGAGCACTCACGCCAGGGTGTTTTTCCTTTGTGTTTTAAAATACATCAAACCTAAAGGAATTCGAGAGGAAAAACTTTGCTTGTAACTGCACACCAATATGAAGAAGCTTATTTAACTTATTAAAATATTTATTGCCAAGCTATGCTTTTTGTTGGTGCTGTTAATGTTGTTCATATTTACCAGGATAACTAATCCATAGAATATATTCTTTTATGTTAAACTAAGATCTTCATATCAATCTTAAAATTTTGTGACATGTCTTTTTCTTTCTTCCCACCTACATTTTAATATACTATTCTTTGATGACATATTTGTAACTTTACACATTTTTTTTTTTGCATCACTGCCCTGGAGGGAGTAGGAAGCCCAGCCTTGCTCCTGGAGAGCTGCTGCTGAATTTGAACCGTCAACCCTGTGGGCCGCATTCCTACACACAACCACTGCGCCACCTGGGCTCAGCCTCTTTAAACATTTTTTAATGAAAATTTCATTTTAGAAATCAAAAGAGTTCTTCTCATGTAGCATTCATGACTGCTTTTCAGTGATGCGTAGCACTCCATTGTGTGTATGTGCCAGTTTTTTAATCCATTCGTCTGTGGGTGGAAATTTGGATTGTTTCCAACTCCTTGCACTTGTGATAAACATGCACAGATGTCTGGCCGTGGTTTGTTTCTTGCCTCTTGGTATTGCTGGGTTGTGTATGGTAGTTCAATTTCCATCTGTTTTAGAAATCACCAGATCAATTTCCATAGAGGTTGTACATTTTAAAAAAAGAATGTGAAATGCACATGTTTTAAGCTCTTTGGAATTCCCCTCTGACCATGGACCAGGAATGTGAATAACCTAGATACTATATATAATGTATTGGAAAGTGGATTATTGCAGATACAGTAAGGTTAAAATTTAGTTCCCAATTAAATGATCTCCCATATGATCCATTTAAATGTTTTCTAGTGTTTAATTTTTCTTTTTTCTTTTGATGAGGTTTTTATGTGTTATACTTTGCTATTGTAAATTTTTAAAAATAAATTTCAGTATATGAAATCCAGGATAGTTAAATCTATAGATATAGTAACTAGTAAATCTAAAGCTATGGTAACTGGATTAATGGTTGCCTGTAGATGTGATAGGGAGGTTGGGTAGAAATGGAAACTAGCGATGAATACAAGAATAAGGCAAATGTTCTTTAAAAATGCAGAGTTGTTGGATTATTTATTTTAGAACTCTTGTCCCTTTTTGTGTCGGACTGCAAATTGAGTTTTTTTTTCCTCTTTAGGCATTTTCACAACTAGGTCTGAGACTGTATGTAAGAGCTCTGTGACAGTACAGGAGAAAAGCATTTTCTAAAAGAGAAAGAAAATATTTAACTTCTACATGCTTATCTGAAAAAAAAAAAAGATTTATTCTTGGTAGCTTTCAGAGGAAGTTCTAGCCAATGAGGTGGGAACCTATGCCACTGTGAGTCAGAAATAGTATTTTCAATGACCTCATCAGCATGCAACACTTGGACATTGAATAGGAAGACTGCAGAAGAATTGGTGCATTTGGTGAAGAAGCCCTGTAGACTTCCAGGGTCAACAAACCTGTCAGGGAAGAAGTGCAACCAAAATGCTTCAAAGAATTGAGGCTACCAAGATTTGTCTCACATTCTCTTGATGTGTTATCTAAAGGGACAAGTCCTTAGGAAAGTACAACATGCTTAGTGAAGTGGGGGAATCACAGGAAGGCCATCAATTGGCCTTCAATTGACTCAGTAATAATCATTGTAAAGACGGCGCAGAACTGAGCAGAGATTCATTCTGTTGTGCAGAAAGTAGCTATAGGTTGGGACTTGATAGGATCTAACACCAACAAGTGTGCTGTTTGAATAAGAACATCATGGGATTTTTCTAGAACTGCTTAGATAGCTCAAAGTCTCTCCCAATTTTCTTGGATTTAAAAGGAACCGCATCGACCCTGAAATAGGCCATTCCATGTCCCTTTGGTCAACTGTGGCTTAACAATTATTCACCTCCCCTCACCAACTGTTACCAGCTGGGTAAGGAGTCTAACTGTGCCAAAACGTTATCACATCTCAGTACTTATTTAAAAGTAGTTGTTTTCCCCAAGATGGAAAGAATACTGAGGGAGAGGTTGCATGTAGCCCTTGATAAAACAAACTCTTTGCCATTGAGTCGATTCTGATGCATGGCAACCCCGTAGGACAAGGGCGCGCTGCCCCACTCTGTTTCTGAGCATGTAATAGAAAGTCTCCTCTTCCCGGAGAGCCTCTGTGGCTTCACACTGCCGAGCCTGCAGCAGATGGCCTTGGGCTAGTGTAAAATACCAACTTAGAGAAGCTGAGAGGGATTCGTAGAGACAGCTGACTATGTCTGTTCCATGTGTATGAAAGTTTTATATGGTGCATAATCACCAGAACAAATGTTCAGCTCCTTTTATAGTAAGTTCTCAAGTGCATTTCTTTATTTAGTCTTTGGATTTTTGAAAAATCATTTTATTGGGGGTTCGTACATCACTTATCATAATCCATACATACATATATTGTGCCAAGCTCCTTCGCATGCCTGCTGCCTGCTGCTGTCATCATTCTCAAAACATTTGCTTTTCTACTTGAGCCCTTGACATCAGTTTTTCATCTTTTCCTGTCCCTACCTGCTCCCGCCTCCCTCGCTAACCCTTGATATTTTATAAATTATTACTGTTTTATCATATCTTACACTGCCCGACGTCTCCCCTGGCCCACTCCCCTGCTGTCCATTCTCCAGATAGGAGGTTATGTGTAGATCCTTGTAATCAGCTCCCTCTCTCTACCCCACCTTCCCTCCACCCTTCCAGTATCTTTACACTCACTACTGATCCTGAGAGGCTCATCTGTCCTGGGTTCCCTGTATTTCCAGTTCCCATCTCGACCAGTGTACCTCGTCCAATCCAATGGGATTTGTAAGGTAGTTTTAGGGTCATGGTAGTTGGGGAGAGGAAGCCTTTAAGAACTGGAGGAAAGTTGTATGTTTCATCGTTACTTCTCTGCAACCTAACTGGCCCGTCTCATTCCCGCCCGCAACCCTTCTGTAAGAGGGTGTCCAGTTGCCCTGGTGGCCTAGAGGTTACATGTTGGGCTGCCAACCTGAGGGTCTTTGAATTTTTTAAATGACAAATGCTTCTGTATTTTTGAGATTATATCCAAATGCCATATTATTTCTTTACTTAGCACTAGGCAAATATTTCATATCGATGTAGATTTTATTATCTCTTACACTGAGTATTTTTTTTTTACTTTTAATGGTGAATTAAGTGGAGCTTTACATTTCAAGTCATTAATTTTGTATTCAAAAACTTAAAAGTCCCACTTGCTCAATCCCCCCTTTGATTCCTCTTCTCCCTCATGTAGAAGGCTATCTTCCCTTTACTCAGGTTATTCATCTGTCTTTGCCGTTTTTCCCCCCTCCTATCTCTGTTAATCTTCAAGGTCTGTTTCTTTTGCCATGAAAAACCTTTATTTAATTTTTTGTTCTATAATATTTGCTTCATACAAGTTCATCATTTGTTATTGACTAATTTCACTCAGTGTGATGTCCTCCAAATCCATCCATCTGGTGAGATGTCTCAAAGTTTCATTGTTATTCTTCAGTGATGGGATAAAATCCCATGGTGTGTATATACCAATGTTTTTTTTAATCCTTTCTCCCACTTAAGAGCATGTAGGTTGTTTCTGTCTTCATGCTACTGTAAATCGTGCAGTGATGATCACGGGTGTGGGTGTGTCCGTGTTGCAGCTCTTTCTTCTTTAGGGTGTAGGCCACGTGGTTGCATACTTTTACAGTCCCACCAGCAATCTCTGCAGCCTCTCCAGCTCTGGGGCTGTTTGGCTGCTTTTGAATCCTACCCTCAAAAGAGGTTTGACGTGGTATCTCATTGTTTTGTTTGCATCGCTCAGATGCCCCGTGATCACGAGCAGCCCTTCATGGTGGCTGGCTGCCTAGATGTCTTCGGAGGTAAACTGTCTGCTGCTCATGTCCCCTGCCAACTTTAATTGGAGTGCTCACCCTTTCGGTGGGGGTGTTACCGGGTGCTTTTCAAGATGGTTCCCTTATCTGCAGTGTCATTGCCCCTTTCCCCCCTTTCTGAGGGCTTCTTTTCCATCTTTGGATGAAATCTTTTGATGCACAGAAGAGTCTTGTTTTCAGAATCTTCGGGCAAGTGTGCTTCTCGTTATGCTTGATAGTGTGCTTATGCCCTGTATAAAGTCCCTGAAATTGGTCTCTATCTTCTCATCGATAATCTTGAGATTGCTCACTCACTGCTTTCAAGTCCACACCAACATGCAGCAATCCTAGAGGACAGGGTAGAACTGACCTTTTGAGATTCTGACACGGTGCCTGTTTACAGGAGGAAAAGGCCCACTTTTTCGCCCATGAAGAGCCTGGTGGTTTTGAATCCTTAATCTTAGGAATCAAAGTTCAACACATAACCACTTCACCATCATGGCTGCTTATTGGTAGTACTATTAAAGCATTACTGACAGTATGAGGATGTACATTAGGTCTGTAATCCATCTGGAGTTATTTTTATTGTATTTGGGGTAAGATGTGGATCCTGTTTCATTCTTCTACAAATGGAACAAATTTTTCCAGAAACAGTTATTGAAGAGACCGTGTCTTTCAATGCATGTATGAAAATAAATCTTCAGTCGATGTATGAAAATAAATCTTCAGCCGTCTCAAAATGAGTTTCTTTTGACAATTATAGTATGTAAGTTGTATTCCTTTCCACCTGTGAGAACTGGAACTCAATGACACTGCCTCTTTTTTTCCAAGTCTCACAAATTTTCCACCATTATAACGTTCAGTTTTACTACTTGTGTATTGTTATTTTTAGTGAAAAATATTCGAGTCTTCAGGTTCCTGTCCTATACAGGTTCTGGCTTTTGCAGATGTATTTTGTATTATAAAAGGAAAATAATGTACTATATAGCTAAGTGGTGGTCATGTACTTTGGTGTCTGTTTCGTGATTGGGAGTATAGAGGTGGAGTCTAGCCTGTAAATCTGGAGCTAGCCAATGAGACCTCTGTGTAGGCATGGCTTTCTCTGAGAATTCTGGGAAATCTCATAATATTTCCCCTGTGGAGGTGAGAGACTATTGACTCAGTTCCTTGGAGACGCTCTACTGACAAAACAACATGGCAGCATACTGATTGACCATGAATCCTAGGAACTGGAGGAGCCGGAGGAGTAGACGCATGGGCTTATCCTGATGGAACCAGACCTCTGAAGCTGGAAACATCACAGAGAGACCCCTGCCAGCACTGAGATGCTACTACCTCCACTGGATACTGCTGATGGACCCAGAACCCTGGAAGCAAAGACCCATGGAGAGACCCCTGTCAGCGCCAGGATGCTTCTACCACCACTGGATACACAAGACTCTGCACTCACTGACCTATGATTATCCTGGTGTCATTGCACGTGCTTCATGAGTTGCAAGATTTTATAGACTGGTATCAGACATAAGGGCTAATATCGGACTTATGACCTTAGACTAGATGAGGTTGGGATGCTTTCTCAATGTTCCATTCATCTTGTATATAAACATTTCCCATATGCCCATATCTGTGCTTATGAATTTGTTTCTCTAGTCTATCTTGACTAACACAGCAACTATCAGAGTTATGGTGACTTATTAACTTTTATTAACATTTATTTTTTGTTTTATATGCTGTTAATAGTGTGGAAGAAAATGTATTTGTCTTTTTAGCACTTATTTTTAGAATATGAATGAAGGGCTGAGCCCCGGTGGCGTTGTGGTTGTGTGCGGGACTGCGGCCCAGTGGGATGGAGGTTCAATTCCCACTCACAGGAGCAAAGGCTGGGCCTCCTACTCCCACCTCCAGGGCAATGATGCTTAAAAAAAATTTTTTTTTAAGAATATGAATGAAAACATTCTAGAGAATTTTCTAATATTATTGAGTCTTTACTAAATGTATTCTATATTAAAATATTATTAAAATCTGAAATAAATACTTTCTCTTTACAGAGCTAATAAAATATTTGCTATCTGGAAAATGAATGCTAGAAGAATGAAAACTGAGAAGAGCAGGTAGGTCTTGCTCTCCACGATTCTTAAAATTTTTCAAAAGAAAGTCATATTTTTAAAATGTAGGATATGGGGGCTGAGCCTCAGTGGAGTAGTAGTTGTGTGCAGAACTGCCCACTGGGTTGGAGGTTCAACTCCAGCAGCAAGGCTGGGCCTCCTACTTCCACCACCAGAGGGCAGTGATGCCCCAAAAACAAAAACCAAAAAAACAACAACAACAAAAAAAGTAGGTTATGGCAGATATGTAGGATATGGCTGTCAATGGAAATTCATATTTACTTGTCTTTATATTAAATTTCACCCATACTAATTTTTTAAAAGACAAACACTTAAGATACTTCCATTACCACTTTGTGGCTTAAAGAAATCAATGTTAAGAAGTACCTTGATTATTTAACTTATATACATGATCTAACTTTCAGTTCCAAAAAGAGGAATGATGAAATCATCCAAGATGTATGCCATTTAATTCTATTTCTAGAGTTTTTCAAGAACCAATGTCGATTTTTGTTAAAGATCATGTTATTGGGAGCTTTTACAACTCTTGTTACAATACAAGAGTATTGTATTATAATCCATACATCCATACAATCCATAAATCCAGACATATTTGTACATGTATTGCCATCATTCTTTTCTAGACATTGACTTTCTGTTGAGCCCTTTGGATCAGCTCCTCTTTTATTCCCTCCCTTCCCCCACCTAGATCCTCCTGGCCCCTTGAAAGATTATAGATTGTTATTATTTTCATATCTCACAATGATCACTGTCTCCTTTCCCCTCTGGCTTCTGTTGTTCTTCCCCCTAAAGTGGTATGTGTAGTTAAGTGCCATTCATTGTGATTGGTACCCCGTTCCTCCCCTTCTCTTCCCCACCTACACTTTTGGTATCACTATTCCCATTCCCGTTCTTAGGTTCTGTGTGTTGCAAGTTTTACCTCTTCTCTATGCCTGTGTACATGTTCTTGTCCAGATGAGACTGGGGTCATGATAGTGGAGGTGGAGGAAACCTCAAGGAACCAGAGGTATACTGCATGATCCACTGGTGTTCTGCATGCTGATGGACTCATCCCTTCCCTGAGACCCCTCTGTGAGGAGATATTCTATTGTCTACAGATGGGCTTT